>CM018038.1:12670514-12932460 GCA_008638375.1 Nyssa sinensis
ATTTATTAGTCATCTTTGAGCTAAAATTATAGTGGGTCCCACACATTAATTTTGGTTGGTCTATTTGAAAATGTGTTCTCCTCCATGAGGAGATTAAGATCATATATTTAGTTGCTCAAAACCATTAAGGAGTGAATGAGAAATTACCTCCAAATATCATCACTTGAAAATGATAACAAAAGTTTAAAGTTTGTGCAAAAAAGCTTGTGTCCCACATAGGATGGGTACAAAGCTTTTAAAAAGTAAATATACACTTACCTTGGAGGAGGGATTGGGCCTCAAGGGGTACCTAAGTTTTGTGGAAGGGGGAGGACCTAACATTTGCTTGGTTCACCACACGCGCGCCACTGTCGCCCCGAGTCGGGTCAGGCTTGGGCTTGTACTTGGCCCGTCGTATATATATCTTTTTAGAGAAAACTAATTTAAATAAAGCAAAACGTTACCATTCTGTGATTACGTTTTTTTGGTTTTGGTTTGAATCCAAAACGACGTCATTTTGCGATTGTGTTGGTTTGAATTTTGACTGAACAATCGTCTTCTTTATTAAACGTGACTGTGTCTGTTCACCATGAAAAGATACAACTGAACCTTCGTGCCTGTACCAAATAGGTATGAAGAGGTCTATAAATATACACACATTTATTGCATTCGGATTACATAAGTTTTTGCATTCTGTGTTTCATTTTAAGAGAAAGTTAAGCGTTATTGGTTCGCCAAGCTCACAAACTGTAGTGTTGCTTCTATGAGATTCAAATCATTGTATCCTGTGAGGCAAACGTTCAAGAAGTCGTGAGCACCATTGCAATGACAAAATTTGTCTTAAGGACATATTGTCAAACACTATCCTTGATCTAATTCAAACTTCTGATTCTCTGGTTTTCAGTTTCTGTAAGTGTTCTTGTTTAGCCTTGTACTATAAAATGGTTTTTCTGTTTTTCAGTTTTGCTTTGAATTAAAAACTTATACTGTTGTGTTTTAAAAACAACATTCTTTGTATTTGTTTTTTCTTTCTTTTCTGGTTTGATTTTGGTTCTTCAAAGAACATAAATATATATATATATATAATTACCAATGGTGCAAAATGTTGTTCAATATATATATATATATATATATATATATATATATATTGAACAACATTTTGCACCATTGGTAATTATAAACACATCAATATTATAGTTTAATAGCATGTTTGGGAGAGTGGGTGGCATTTCAAATCACGGGAGCACACCATGATTCTCCTCCCCTCCCCTCCCCCTTTAAAGACCTCCATTAAAAAAAGACGAGTCAGCCTACAATTCTCCTCTCACTCACCAAATAAGCATGTAATTATTTTTTTCAATTTTATTTGTCACACTACTATTTTAGTGTTTAACAATAATAAAGTTATAATGTATTACCCATAGAAAGTACTTTTCTACCTAAACATTTTATAATTTTAAATTGATTTAATTAGACTCACTCCATTTTTAATGGTGAATAGTAATTTAGGTAAAATAATGTTAGTCTTACCTTTAAATTTTATTAAAAGTATTTATTTTCATGAGTTTAGACAATATGTAAATCATTAATATTTTTATTTTAGGTTTTTAATAATTAATTGAAATTTGAGTTCAAGTTCACAATTACAATAATTTTCACGAAAGGAAAAAAAGAAGAAGATTATCTTCAATGAAATATCCCTAATATTATCCGACAGAGTGCCATATCTAATGGATAAACTCCTATCCAACTAATTATCTTTGCTTTCCTTTTGTTTTTCTCTTACTAAATCCACAAATTATCCAAATAAAGACTAATTATATTCTATTGGATAAAAACCAAAAGTGTAAGTTGCAAATTAAAAAGGATATGTGGTACCCATTTATGAGGTATGTATGTATTCTTTTCCGAAACTGTGGCAGCTTGGCAGTAAAGGAACAGAAAAAAAAAATATTAATCAATTGCATTATTGACCTTGGAATATTATATTATATAAATATAGCATAAAATACGTACACAGAGACTTTTTTCTTTATAATAATATGAATATATTTTGTGCAATTAATTTTTATTTGTTCATACTTATATAATATAAAACACGTAGTATGAGATTCATGAGAGTGGGTGGCATATTCAGAATTTTTTTTGCCAGTCACGAATGAACAAGTAATTAATTAACAGAATCATTAATAAAAAAAAAAAAAAAAAAGCCACCCTCAGAGAAAACCTTAAATACGGAAGGTTTGAATGTATTATTTTGGACTATTTTATGCTGTATTCATTATGCCTACAATTGTTTTCGATCCAATCATTATGTCACAAATTCATTTTTTATAATCAATTTATTCTAATTTAGTTAGACTTTTTTATAAAAAAAAAAAATCCATCATAATGTGTTAAAAACAAACAGGAAGAATTAATGGATTTTTTTAAAAAATTTTAAAAATAAAATCAATTGTTTTAATCTAATTTTAAAAATAACTTTAAATTCAAATTCAGTTAATATCTTGATGTATAGAGAAAGAAGACAGAGGAATTTATTTTGGGTAATTACAAAGCATTCAATGGCATTTTGGACTTAAAGGAGGGTATTTTTGGTAGCTTCGCAAGTCTTAAACTGTTTTCCATCACAATGACTAACAGTCATCTAACAGTGCAGGAAATTTGTTTCGATAATCGAACCTGAGAGAAGGTTAATATAATTTTTTTAATGTTAGGGTACAATGTATAATATTATTAAATTTTAAAAACAGATCAATATATAAAATTTACCCAAAGAGAAAATTATTCTTCTACACTCTAATTCATTTGCCGTGTATCATGGATTATTAGGATAAAAGTGAGGAGGTGTTGTGCTTTAACATTATGTTTGGATGGAAGAAATTGAAAGAAAGGGAAGAGAAAGAGAATGAAAGAGAACTTGTCACGCCCCAAATTCCAGCGAACCCGAGGCGTGAGTAACGAGACAAAAAGAAATAAAATAATAACGAAATGAAAGATAACAATGACATTCTCATACATTCCGTACACTGTTCTAATACATACATAAAGTCTGGTCCGTTGGTTCACAATATTCAAAATGAAATACAGTCTCGGGCTTATGCCCTTACATAATATCAAAAGCGCCCATCGGGTCCAATATAACCCTCAATCAGACCGTCTCTATATCCCGTACAGCTAGAACATCATCTAAAATGTTTGCCCCACTAAAGGGGTCAGCTCAACATGCTGGTACAATATAATGCTAATGCAAGAAACAAAACTAAGGTCGTGGCATGTGCGAGTGTACAGTTATTTCTATATGGCATTCTATATCATAATGACAGTATATGAACAGTATACAGTATATGAGCAAGATGCGTGACACACCCATGCAACTCTATGCCACCCATGTCTCATGATACGGTCATTCTCCGCTGGCATGAGTACCGTCACTTATGTCTCGCTTCACGGTCCGGAATCCGTCAGGCTCGCAAGTACCTAATGGCCGATTTTGGGTTTTTCACCACAGGATCTGCACCCTCATAATGCAAAGCACCAAGTGCTTACCCACGCCATGTCCAAGGAATCACACCATGCCAATATGCTCTAATCTCATCATGTCATAATGCAATCCCAATGATGCATTTCAGTCATACATAAAACATGCTTTCAAGTGTACAATTCATAACATCGACAGTTCTTCAAGCAGATAATTCACACACCACGTTAACACATGCGATATACTCATAATCATCATCCAACTAAACAAGATAGCACATAGCACATAAGCATGTGAGCACTCGGACAAACATGTGAACAATTAACGCAGCAAAGCAGGTATTCCTAATCTTAATTCTATTTCTTACTTAGCACAATATATCGTACCTGGTAATCGATCTCAAACCAGAAAAGTATACTCGTAGTCAAGTGAAACCACCGTAAGAACACTGAAGGTCAGGTCACCTTCTCTTTGCCTTTCCGTGTCCCTAAAATTCATAACATGAAACTCAGTTTAATCGTCACTTGAATTATGCTATTCATCAAATTTTACATCTTTATCTTATAAGCTTCTACTTTGCTAAATTAAACTCTACTATTGAATCCGGGGCATTGAAGAAAATAAGTTTAGGCTTTCGTAGAATTCAATTCGGGCATCTGGGTCAAAAAGGGCAAAACAGTCATTTTGCACTTTACACGGGTCCTTACATTTCGTGACCTCTTTTCACAAATCGGACTCTACGGTCGAGTCCCGAATGCTCGAGATAATAAAGTTTCACTATTTGTTTACCTAATTTGGAGTTCATTTGATTGTATTTCAATTCAGGGGTATTTTGGTAATTTTATACGTTGCTACGTGTCTTTTATTTTTTGGGACCCCGTCTCATAAAACGGACCTCACCATTGGTCTCAGAATGGTCGAGATAGTCAAAATACACTAATGACTTGTCCCATTTGGACTCCGGATTATTTTAGCATATTTAAATAATTAAATTAATTTAATCATTATTTTATTAATATTTAATTCATGAGGGTCAAACTATAATAACCAACAGTTGGGGGGGTCAGTTTGTAATTTTAGAAAGTTCTGGGTCAAGGTTTAATTTCTAAAAAGTCCAAGGGCAATTCTGTAATTTTGAAAACCCTTATCCCATATTCAGATAACCAAATAGGGGTCAATCCGAGAACAGGGATAGGATATCCCTGTTTTAATTTAATTTCAGATTTTTAATTTCTTAAACTTGTAACCAAACAGTCCCAATCTCTTTTTAATTTAAAACACGGGAGCGACACGTGGCAGGGGCGGTTCAGCCCCGCCCGAACCGGACCCGAAACCCGGCCCACACAGTGCCCTTCTTCCCCGACTTTTCGGTGAGCCTCCGGTAGGGTTCCGGCGCCTTCTCCGGCGCCGGCGAGAATTTTTCGGCGAGTTTTCAAGGTTTTGAAAATGCAGTTTCCTAGGGTTTTTCATGTAGATTTCATATCTATCCTCCATTTCCCTCAAAGCCTTCCCAATCTTCTCGAAATATAGGGTCAACCCCTCGGTCAAACCTCCGGCCGACTCTTTCCCCTTCATTTTCGTGACAGTTTGGTTACGGTTTAACTTCTATTTTCATCCCAAAGTGTTTCTGCACCTCCTAGGGTTCATCTCCTATCATTTACATTGAGTTTTACACATAAAATGACAAGTTCCAACTCTCACAACTGAGACCTGCAACCTAGGTTTTCTCCCTAGTTTCTCAACCATTTTATCTCATTTTTTTTGCATTATAAACCCTACAACATGCTCTCTAAGATCATATACATTAAACTAATTATCGTGCTTTAAAAGAAATCAAAACAGAATGGGCTACTTACAGTTTTCCTGTGGGTTTCTCTCTCTAGCCGTGCCCCCTTTCACCCTCCTGGTTCCAAGCTCGATTCAGGCTTCCAAGATCCTTTCCTGAACTCTCTCTCTCTCTCTCTCTCTCTCTCTCTCTCTCTCTCTTTCTCTCTCTCTTTCTGTTTCTCTTTTCCTTCTCTTCTCCTAACCGAGATCAAGCTATATCACTCACATATCAAGTCTCACACGTCTCTCACCACCACCAGCCCCTTTTTTTGACCCTTTTCTCTCTATTTAGCCAGCCTTGTTCTTCCCCATGCAGCTTTGCATTTAATGCAAAGCTGCCCTACTTACTTATATATATATATATATATCACCATCACACACACACACTAGACACACACACACAGCCGACACCTCACACACACACTCAGTCACAACACGCACACACCCGTTCGGTTGCACCCACACACAGTGCACACATGCACTGTTCTATACACATATATACATACATATTCATGCACATATATTACCCTACACATGTATACATACATACCATACATGTTCACCTACATATACATACATCCATGTATATAATAATAATAACATACACATTAACAATTTATAATAATAAATATAATAAAATTTTAATAACTAGGAATGATAATAATAATAATAAAACAATTAATAATAAATTAATTAATTAATTAAAAAAAAATTTCATGTCATAACATCCTTCCCTCCTTACAAAAATTTCGTCCCGAAATTTAAAATAACATAAAATAAAGGAAAATACATCACTGATCAAACAACTCGGGGTACCTAACTCGAACCTCAGCCTCACGCTCCCAAGTAGCCTCCTCGACCCCATGATGGTTCCAACGAACCTTGACCAAAGGGATGGTCCTGCCTCGCAAAACCTGGTCCCTCGAGTCCAATATCTCTACGGGTCTCTGGTCATAAGAAGTGTCGCTCTCTAGCTGAAGATCCACCCAATCTAACACATGGGAGGGGTCGGGATGGTACTTCCTCAACATAGATACATGGAAGACGTCGTGGACTCCTGATAGCTGCGGTGGCAAGGCCAACTTATAAGCCACCTCACCAACTCTCCCAAGAATCTCAAAGGGGCCTATAAATCGTGGCGACAGCTTCCCCCCGCGCCCAAATCTCCTCAAACCTCGTCTGGGAGATACCTTGAGGAACACATAGTCCCCCACCTCAAATGCCAAGGGCCGCCGCCTCCTATCTGCATAACTCCTCTAGCGACTCTAGGCTGTCAATAATCGCTGCCTGATCACCTGTATCTTGTCTGTGGTCTCACGGACTATATCGGGTCCCAAGGCAGCTGTCTCTCCCACCTCAGTCCAACATACCGGGGAACGGCACGGCCTACCATACAGTGCCTCAAATGGTGTCATCTCAATACTGGACTGGTAACTGTTGTTGTAGGCAAACTCGACCAAGGCAAGGTGATCCTCCCAGCTACCTCTAAAGTCCATGACACAGGCCCTGAGCATATGCTCCAAGATCTGAATAGTGCGCTCTGACTGGCCATCCGTCTGTGGGTAGAAGGCCGTACTAAACTGCAGCTGGGTCCCCAAGGCTGTCTGGAAGCTCTGCCAGAACCGTGCAGTGAAACGTGGGTCTCTGTCAGAAACTATGGATACCGGAACCCCATGTAGTCGCACTATCTCTCGAATGTACAACCTACTGAGGGTGTCTGATGAGTCAGTCACTCTGATCGGTAAGAAATGGGCGGACTTCGTCAGCCTGTCCATAATAACCCAAATCGCATCATGGCCCCTAGGTGACTTCGGAAGACCCATCACAAAATCCATGGTAACATGCTCCCACTTACACTCGGCTACCGGTAATAGCTGTAGCAAACCTCCAGGCCTCTGGTGCTCAGCCTTCACTTGTTGGCACGTGAGACACCTAGCCACAAACTGTGCCATATCTGCCTTCATCCCAGTCCACCAATACTGACGGCGCAGATCATGATACATCTTGGTGCCCCCTAGGTGCACCGCTAGGCGTGAATGATGGAAATCCCTAAGGACATCAGTCCTAAGAGACTCGGGAACGAAGACTCTACCCTTGTATCTCAAGCCAAGGTCAGAATGGACTGCCCATCCCTCAAATCCCTCAGGGCTAGCAATCCGTGCTCTAATCTGCTCAGCCTCAGTATCCTGCAACTGTGCCTCTATGACTCTGGTCAGAAGGGTAGGCTGTACACACAAGCTAAATAGAGTGGCGTGTCCCTAAAACTCGGTAAGCTCTAAGTCAAACTCCCCAATAGCTCCCATCATCTCCCACTCTCTAATGGCTAAGCTGGCTAAGGTGCTCCTCGGCCTCCGACTGAGTGCATCAGCTACGACGTTGACCTTCCTAGGATGGTACTGAAGGTCAAAGTCGTAATCCTCTAGATACTCCATCCATCTCCTCTGTCGAAGGTTCAGATCCTTCTGTGTAAAAATATACCTGAGGCTCTTGTGATCTGAGAACACCTCAAATCTCACCCCATATAAATAGTGTCGCCAACTCTTCAGTGCAAAGATGACAGCAGCTAAATCTAAATCGTGGGTGGGGTAGTTCTTCTCATGGCTCTTCAACTGGTGAGAACCATAAGCTACTACCCGGCCTTCCTGCATCAGTACACAACCCAATCCCTTTCGGGAAGCATCACAGTACACCGTATAACCCAGGCCTCCCTCAGGGATAATCAGGACGGGAGCTGAAGTCAATCTCCTCTTCAGCTCCTGAAATGACTGCTCATAGTCGTCGGTCCACTGAAACCTGATGCCCTTGTGCGTCAGACGGGTCATCGGCGCGGCAAGGCGAGAAAATCCCTCCACAAAACGGCGGTAGTACCCTGCTAACCCCAAGAAACTCCGTATCTCAAACACATTCCTCGGCCTCTCCCAGCTCATAACTGAGTCAATCTTAGAAGGGTCAACAGATACTTCACTCCCAGATACAACATGGCCCAGGAACTGTACCTCCTGAAGCTAGAACTCGCACTTCGAGAGCTTGGCGAACAGCGTATGCTCTCTCAAGATCTGTAACACAGTACGTAGGTGGAAGGCATGCTCATCCTCAGAAGGTGAGTAAATCAAAATATCATCCACAAACACCACTACGAACTAATCTATGTACTGGCCAAAAACACGGTGCATCAAGTCCATGAATGCCGCTGGGGCATTCGTCACACCAAATGGCATCACCACGAACTCAAAGTGACCATAGCGAGTGCGGAAGGCTGTCTTCGCTATGTCCTCCTCTCGCACCCTCAACTGGTGATACCCCGATCGAAGATCGATCTTCGAGAAGCATCTCGAACCTCTCAACTGGTCAAATAAGTCATCGATCCTGGGTAACGGGTACTTGTTCTTAATAGTCACCCGGTTCAGCCTCTAGTAGTCCACACATAACCGCAATGTCCCGTCCTTCTTCTTCGCAAAGAGTGCTGAGGCACCCTAAGGAGAAGTGTTAGGACGGATAAATCCCCTACCTTGTAGGTCAGTCAGCTGCTCCTTCAACTCTCTCAACTCTGCTGGAGCCATGCGGTATGGTGGGATAGAAATGGGTACAGTACCCGAGATAAGCTCAATAGTAAACTCTACCTCCCGCCTCGGTGGCAAACTAGTCAAGCTGTTAGGAAAAACGTCGGGAAACTCGTCTACCACCTGTGGTAACACAACCCCTGTAGCCTCACTATCCCCTGCAATCAAACTAGCCAACATATAGCTATGGGCTCCCCAACTCCTAGTGTCGTGCAAGGGTGGTACCAGGAAATCCCCACGGTCTCCCCTGAAATAAAAACAATCCCCCTCAAGGGTGCACACCGTAACTCTCCCCCTGTAACAATCGATACTAGGCCGGAAAGTAAACAGCCAATCCATACCCAGAATAACATCGAAACCAGTCATATCAAGCACAATAAAATCAAAACAAAGAGTACGATCGGCTATCTCAAGTGAACAACCCCTACAGATCCTGGTCAATGTCACACTACCCCCAACAGGGGTATCAACACGTTGCGGTGGATCCAACCGATCTATAATCAACCCCAATGTCATGGCAAATACAGTGGATATGAAAGAATGCGATGCACCAGAGTCTATCAACACGCTAGCCCATGAACTGAACATAAGAAAAGTACCTCGGACTACAGATGGCCCAGCAGTAGAAGCCTCTAGGGTGGCAATCGCATACACTCGACCCTGTACGGTCTGACCTTATCTACCTCCCCCTCTCTGCCCCTGCTGTCCTTCCCCTCTCGGGGCTGGGGCTCTGACACTCAATGCTGAGGATGCTGTCTGATAGTAAGGTGCTGGGGGTCTATAGCCTGACTGTGACTGGGGTAAAGGCACCTGAGTGTGCTGGAAATAGTGGGGCCTTGGTGTGCTCTGGGAAGTCTGCCCCTGAGGACAATGGGCCTTGATATGGCCCGGCTGATGACAAGTATAGCACACCGGTGGGGCCCTCCAGGCCTGACTTTGAGTCTGAGGTGGAAGTGGCATCTGGCTCGGTCCAGTCCCTGATCCCTGACTAGGATCTCTCTGTGGGCAATCGGCCATCCTGTGGCCAGGCTGTCCACACTGGTAACATGTAATGGTCATCTGTTGTGCCCCTCCTCGAGGAGTGATCGACATAGTAGGCTGGGGAGCTAAAAACTGAATAGGCCTCTGGGATGTCGATGGAAAAGAGGTACTACCCCGGAACCTCTTTAGGGGCCTCCTACTAAAGTGAGCTGGAGTGGTCATAGCAGGCTGAGCGGGTGTAAGTGCCAGTGCAGTGGCTGGCCTGGCCTGAGCCCGGGACTCCCTGATCCCTCTGAGAGCAGCCAACTCTCGCTCTACCCTCGTGGCCCTGATCACCGCCTCCTCATAAGTATCAATAATGTGACCCGCCAGTCTCTCCCTAATGGAGGTCTTCAGCCCCTCTAGAAAATGGTAAACTCTCAGCTCCTCCAGTCCAATAATGTGTGGGGCAAACCTGCCTAATGCGGTAAACTGGGACTCATACTGTGTCACCGTCATGTCCCTCTGAAGCAATGTCTCAAACTCTCTCCTGAATCCAACCCTAGCAGTCGTTGGAAAGTAGTGGTCATTGAACATGGCCACAAATGCATCCTACCCCTCTCCATATCTGCTAATCCTCCCCGCAGATACGTTCCACCACTAGCTCGCTAATCCGGTGAACTGGAAAGTGGCACATCGGATCCTCAAATGTGGCTCGACAATCCCCAGCGAGTCCAGGATCCTAATAATCTGGTCCAGCCACTCCTCGGCCACTAAAGGATCAGGCTGTCCTGCAAATGATGGTGGCCTCATCCGCTGAAACGCCTTCATGACGAAGGTGTCTCTAGTCTCCCCACCTGCCGCTCTGGCCTCGGCATCAGCAGCCCTGGCCTCAGCATCCGTGGTCCTGGCCTCCTGCATGGCACGGAAGCACTTCTGTATAATGGCCGCCAAATCTCTAGCGCCAATAGTCTGCCCCACCTCCTCCACAGGGGCTGGAGCAATATCCTCCGCAGCTGCACTATGCTCAGGTATGTCAGCTGGGGCAACTACCTCCTCAACTACGTCAGGAATAGGGGCAGCAGCTCTAGATCTGCCACGACGAGGCTGGGCAGCACCCCGAGGCGTACCCCTACCCCTACCCCGTCCAGGTGGTCTGCCTCTCGTAGGAGCTTGTCTATGAGGCATATCTACAAGTCCAAGAGAAAAAAATTTAATATTACCTTTTTACATTCAGATATAGGCATTTAAATGTGATCTCAACCATGTCCTCATCAATAACCTATCCTTTAACGGGTGGTACATGTAGCAAATCATGATATATACACTTAACAATTTTCTCACACATCATACATGTCAAGCCTCCAAACATAGCATCAATCAGCACGTAATTTCAACAAATCATGCTTCAAGTATATAAAACCACATAGCACATAAGATTCTATCACATGCTACTAACAGTTCACACTAAGTCTCATTATTTTCTCTAGGGTCTCATGGTGTTAAACAACACCCCACAGTCTCTAGGTATTCAAACCTAGGCTCTGATACCACGTTGTCACGCCCTGAATTTCTACAAACCCGAGGCGCGACTGACGAGACAGAAAATAAAATAAATAAAAGGACAAGGTAAATAAATCCACTAAACATGTATCTATTCCCATCAATACATAAGATAACATAAAATACAACGTTCATAGGTCATTCGGGCTTAAGCCCTTACATTACACAACATAAGTCCCAAGGACCAAAAACATAACAAGTGTTTCACCCTATCAGAGTATCATGGAGTCTCAAGTAGCTGGAGGGTCCTCATCTGAAAAATGTTGCCCACGAATGGGTCAGCTCAACTGCTGGTATGATGAAGTGCTAATGCAAGAAATAAAGCTAAGGCGTGGCATGTGCAAAGTGTACATTTATTTTTAAATGACATTCAAAACATCGCAGTAATATATATGAATGGTATGCGTGACACACACATGCACAACTCTATGCCACAACCCATGTCTCGTTTACGGGTACTCCCCGATGGCTACGGAGTACCAATGCAATGGCCAATTTTGGGTTTTTCACCACAGGATCTACACCCTCATAATGCATAGCACCACGTGCTCACCCACGCCATGTTCTCAAAGGATTCATCATATGCCAATATGCCAATGCAATCTCAATGAAACATGGTTTCCACAATATAGCATGCTCGAGACAATAATACATAAATCACCAGCTGATTCCACATGCAAGCATATCTCATATAATCAACATATACACATGTCATGATTCACATTCATCATTCACTAAACATTCATAAAGTACAAGTAACATGTAAGCATGTGAACAACCAATTCTAAATCATCAAGTAAGCACATTCCACCTAAACACATAAGTCATTCCAGTCATTCACAGAAC
Organism: Nyssa sinensis; assembly: GCA_008638375.1. Classification (NCBI taxonomy): domain Eukaryota; kingdom Viridiplantae; phylum Streptophyta; class Magnoliopsida; order Cornales; family Nyssaceae; genus Nyssa; species Nyssa sinensis. The sequence continues at coordinate 12,682,731 of CM018038.1, forward strand.
ATTCCTAACTTAACTTCATTTCTAACATTAGTAAAACACCATACCTGTCGGGTAGTCTCAACCCTAGAAGATCGTGTACGACACGTAACTGAACTGGTCAATGAAAATGCAGGAGATCAGATCGCCCTCTCCTGTCCTGTCAGTGTCCCTAAAAGCATAAATTACAACTCAGTCTATTGTCATTTGAATTTATGCTATTCATCAAATTTTATGTCTTTTAATTCATAGGTTTCTATTCTGCTAAATTAAACTCTTCCATTGAGTCTAGGACGTTGAAAAAAATAAGTTTAGGTCCTCGTAGAATTCAATTCGGACATATGGGTTCAAAAGGGCAAAACAGTCATTTTGCACTTTTCACGGGTCCTCACATTTTGTGACCTCTTTTCACAAATCGGACTCCACGGTTGAGTCTGGAATGTTCGAGATAATAAAGTTTCACTATTTGTTTACCTAATTCGGAGTTCGTTTGACTGTACTTCAATTTAGGGGCATTTTGGTAATTTTATATGTTACTACGGGTCTTTTATTTTTTGTGACCCCGTCTCGTAAAACGGACCTCACCATTGGTCTCAGAATGGTCGAGATAGTCAAAATACACTAATGACTTGTCCCATTTGGACTCCGGATTATTTTAGTATATTTAAATAGTTAAATTAATTTAATCATTATTTTATTAATATTTAATTCATGAGGGTCAAACTATAATAACCAACAGTTGGGGGGGTCAGTTTGTAATTTTAGAAAGTTCTGGGTCAAGGTTTAATTTCTAAAAAGTCCAGGGGCAATTCTGTAATTTTGAAAACCCTTATCCCATATTCAGATAACCAAACAGGGGTTAATCCGAGAACAGGGATAGGATATCCCTGTTTTAATTTAATTTCAGATTTTTAATTTCTTAAACTTGTAACCAAACAGTCCCAATCTCTTTTTAATTTAAAACACGGGAGCGACACGTGGCAGGGGCGGTTCAGCCCCGCCCGAACCGGACCTGAAACCCGGCCCACACAGTGCCTTTCTTCCCTGACTTTCCGGTGAGCCTCCGGTAGGGTTCCGGCGCCTTCTCCGGCGCCGGCGAGAATTTTTCGGCGAGTTTTCAAGGTTTTGAAAATGCAGTTTCCTAGGGTTTTTCATGTAGATTTCATATCTATCCTCCATTTCCCTCAAAGCCTTCCCAATCTTCTCGAAATAAAGGGTCAACCCCTCGGTCAAACCTCCGGCTGACTCTTTCCCCTTCATTTTCGTGACAGTTTGGTTATGGTTTAACTTCCATTTTCATCCCAAAGTGTTTCTGCACCTCCTAGGGTTCATCTCCTATCATTTACACTGAGTTTTACACATAAAATGACAAGTTCCAACTCTCACAACCGAGACCTGCAACCTAGGTTTTCTCCCTAGTTTCTCAACCATTTTATCTCATTCTTTTTGCATTATAAACCCTACAACATGCTCTCTAAGATCATATACATTAAACTAATTATCATGCTTTAAAAGAAATCAAAACAGAATGGGCTACTTACGGTTTTCCTGTGGGTTTCTCTCTCTAGCCGTGCCCCCTTTCACCCTCCTGGTTCCAAGCTCAATTTAGGCTTCCAAGATCCTTTCCAGAACTCTCTTTCTCTCTCTCTCTCTCTCTCTCTCTCTCTCTCTCTCTCTCTCTCTTTCTGTTTCTCTTTTCCTTCTCTTCTCCTAACCGAGATCAAGTTATATCACTCACATATCAAGTCTCACACGTCTCTCACCACCACCAGCCCCTTTTCTTGACCCTTTTCTCTCTGTTTAGCCAGCCTTGTTCTTCCCCATGCAGCTTTGCATTTAATGCAAAGCTGCCCTACTTACCTATATATATATATATATCACCATCACACACACACACTAGACACACACACACAGCCGACACCTCACACACACACTCAGTCACAACACACACACACCCGTTCGGTTGCACCCACACATAGTGCACACATGCACTGTTCTATACACATATATACATATATATTCATGCACATATATTACCCTACACATGTATACATACATACCATACATGTTCACCTACATATACATACATCCATGTATATAATAATAATAACATACACATTAACAATTTATAATAATAAATATAATAAAATTTTAATAACCAGGAATGATAATAATAATAATAAAACAATTAATAATAAATAAATTAATTAATTAAAAAAAAAATTTCTATGTCATAACACCGAGGCACAACAGCCAATGTTAGAGTAGATTCCCATTGCCAAGGAATTCCTTGAGGTCTTTTTAGATGATCTTCCAGGGATGCTTGTCGACCAAGAGATTGAGTTTAGTATCGATGTACTACCAGACACTGCACTGATATCTAAAACACCCTACAGAATAGCCCCAGCTGAGCTGTAGGAGTTGAAACTCCAGCTACAGGAACTACTAGCCAAGGGTTTCATACGACCCAGTTCATCGCTATGGGGTGCACCTGTACTATTTGTTAAGAAGAAGGATGGGACCATGAGGCTATGTATAGATTACCATGAACTGAATAAGGTCACCATCAAAAACAGGTATCCACTACCCAGAGTAGATGATTTATTTGACCAACTGAAGGGAGCTCAGGTGTTCTCAAAGATCGATCTGAGGTCCAATTGCCACCAGTTGAAGGTTAGGCCCACAGACATTCAAAAGACGGTGTTCAGGACTCGGTATGGACATTACAAGTTTTTGGTCATGCCTTTTGGGGTGACTAATGCCCCAGCCGCATTCATGGACTTAATGAACAGAGTGTTCAAGCCGTACTTGGATGATTTTGTAATCGTATTCATCGATGACATTCTGATTTATTCTAAGAACTAGGAAGAACATGAGGTGCATTTGAGGAAGGTCCTACAGACGCTAGGGGAGCAAAATTTATACGCTAAGTTTAAGAAGTGTGAATTCTGGCTTCCAAGTGTCTCATTTTTAGGGCATGTGATTAGTAAGGATGGGATCTCCGTGGACCCCCAAAAGATAGAGGCTATTACCAGTTGGCCCCAACCGATTACTGTCACAGAGGTTCGCAGTTTCATGGGTTTAGCTGGCTATTATAGGAGATTTGTCAAGGATTTCTCCAAGATAGCTATGCCGATTACCCAACTAACCAAAAAGAATACTCCATTCATTTGGATTGAGGAAAGGGAGCAGAGTTTTCAAGAGCTGAAGAACCGACTGGTTACAGCTCCAATTTTGACAGTGCCAGATGGGGCAGAGGGCTTTGTGATCTATAGTGATGCTTCACGCCAAGGCTTAGGGTGTGTTCTTATGCAACAGGGAAAGGTGGTGGCTTATGCTTCACGGCAATTGAGGCCACATGAGAAGAACTACCCAACTCACGACCTCGAGCTTGCAGCTATTGTCTTCGCCCTTAAAATTTGGAGGCCTTATCTGTATGGAGTCACATGTGAGATTTTCACAGATCACAAAAGTCTCAAGTACTTGTTTACACAGAAGGAGCTCAATATGCATCAACGACGTTGGTTGGAGTTGATCAAGGACTATGAGCTCAGTATACAGTACCATCCAGGGAAGGCGAATGTAGTGGCAGATGCTCTTAGCAAGAAGTCATCAGGGAGTCTTGCTTACCTGTTGACTACTCAGGAAGAGATATTACAGGATTTAGAGACCATGGAGGTTGAGGTGATTCTGCCAGGTTCTAGGGCAATGTGTGCTAATGTCACAATTAGTCTTACGATTGTTGACAAGATTAGGGAATTCCAGGCTTACGACAGCAAATTGGTTAAGCTTCGTCAGGAGGCTGAGACTGGAGGGAACACAGATTTCTTTATACGAGATGGGGTGTTGTATTATCATGACAGGATTTGCGTGCCAGATGTACTCGAGATTAGAAAGGAGATTCTTGATGAGGCCCACAGTTCTAGATTTGCTATACACCCAGGAAATACAAAAATGTACCATAATATGAGGAGCACTTACTAGTGGTCAGGGATGAAAAAGGATATAGCTGGGCACATTGCACGATGTATAGATTGTCAGCGGATCAAGGTTGAGCACCAGAAACCAGGAGGACTCCTACAATCACTGCCAATACCAGAGTGGAAATGGGAACACATTACGATGGATTTTGTATCAGGGTTACCTAAGACATTACGTGGGAACGATTCTATCTGGGTGATCGTCGATAGACTGACAAAGACAACTCATTTTCTTGTGACCAAGACGACTCAGACTTTAGACCAATTGGCGATGTTGTACATTAGGGAGATCGTTCGATTACATGGAGTTCCAGTATCCATTGTGTTCGACCGAGATCCCCGATTTGTGTCTAAGTTTTGGAGGAGTTTACAGAAAGAGATTGGTACAGAGTTAAGTCTTAGCACTGCATACCACCCCGAGACAGATGGACAGTCCAAGAGGACGATACAAACATTGGAGGACTTACTACGATTCTGTGTTATGGATTTCAAGGGAAGTTGGAAGGATCAGCTGCCGTTGGTAGAGTTCACATACAACAACAACTACCAATCTAGTATCGATATGGCACCGTATGAGGCACTATATGGGAGACAGTGTAGATCCCCACTATGCCGGACAGAGGTAGGTGACAGGAAGTTATTTGGGCCAGAGATAGTAGAGCAGACTACCGATAAGATCCACCTGATCAGACAGCGTTTACTAGCAACTCAGAGTCGACAGAAGAGTTACGCTGATACTAGGATATGAGAGTTGGAGTTCACGACAGGTGACTACGTGTTTTTGAAGGTGTCGCCGATGAAAGGAGTGGTCAGATTTGGTAAGAGGGGGAAATTAGGGCCACGGTACATTGGACCGTTTAGGATTGTCGGCCGAGTCGGACCAGTAGCGTATCGGTTAGCATTATCACCTGAGTTAGCTCATGTACATGATGTATTCCATGTTTCAATGCTAAGGAAGTGTGTGTGTAACCCAGATCAGATAGTTGAACACGAGCCGCTGGATGTTCAGGAGGACTTGAGTTATATTGAGCAGCCAGTACAAATCTTAGACAGGCGAGAGAAAGTTCTACGGAACAAAACCATTCCATTGGTAAAGGTCTTATGGAGGAACACCCGACTTGAGGAGGCTACTTGGGAACGAGAAGACGAAATGCAAGCCCAATATCCCCATTTATTTACACCATGATTTAGTTAAGTTTGGGGACCAAACTTATTTAAGGGGGGAAGAATGTAATACCTTGACCCAAATGTAACAGAATAAGTCATGTAACTCGAGCCGTTGGGCTTTCTATTTAATGTTAAATAAAATGGTTGGGTTGAAAATTTTAAAGTTTGGAAGTTCGGATAATTCCCGGGCGATGCCCGAGCAATTGCGAACAAAAAAAAAAAAGAGAAGAAGAAGAGAATACATATATATATATAAATAGAAAAAAGAAATTAGAATGAGTTGAATAAAATAAACTGAAGTAAAAATAATTATAGGAAAAGAAAATATAAATAAGAAAAATCAATAATAAGGAAAGTTAAAACTTTTATTTAACATATGTCTATATATATATATAGGTAGATATATATATACGTGTAATATGTATGTGTGTAGGTGTGTAAAGCAGGTTGCGTATGTGCATTGTTGTACATGTGTATATGATTATGTGTATACAATTGTGACAAATGCATAAGGGATGAGGGAGGGGCATTAGAGTTTAAATTCAAAAGAAAAGATAATGGGATAAGGGCGCTGCAGAGGGGATAACAATAGGGTGAGAGAATTGTGGGGCGCTAGAGTTGAGAGAAGAAACAGATATATATGATCATCCGTGAGTCTATAGGAAGCTAACAAAAAAAAAAAAAAAGAGATTGAACAGTGGGAAGGAGATCAGGTTGAGGCTGCGAGATTCAGTAGGTAGAGCAGGCGCGATCCAGGAAGAGATACCGAAGGGAACTCACGAACTAAGTAAGTGGGTCGTTCTGTTTTATTATTATTATTATTTTTTAAAGAGCATGCATGATAGATCTGAACGTAGGATCATAACTAGCATGAACCTAGGAATTTTTGGCAGAAAGAATCGATGGAAATGGTTGGGAGATGAGGGAAACCGGGGCTGTTGCAGGTTTTTAGTGATAGAATCGAGTGTATAATTTTTGTACGTGAAACTTAGTTTAAACAATCGGAGATTGATCCTATTGGGTGCAGAAAATATGTAAAAATGATTTTGGCTCAAACGGTAGAGAAAATGGCACAAAGAAAAGGGAGAACCTCCCATGTCGGAAACGCGCTCAGCACAGCGCAGCCACTGTTGTGGCAGATTTTGGAGACTCCAAACCTTACCTTTCCCAACTCTAGGAATAGATATGGAACCCCCTCGACATACCCAATTAAACCCATCGAGAGAACTCGAGAAAGTCATCGTCGGCGAGTCATCGTCGCTGGAGGTGATGAACGGAAATAGTGAAGCAGCCATTGCTGCACGTTCGGTGTAGGGCGCAGATTTGGTTGGGTAGCGCCCAGCCCACTTAGTGATGAACCGTTTCAGCTTTGATGCTTTAAAACCTGATTTGGGGGGTGTTTGGGTTGAGGGTTTAAGGAATTAGATTTAAATTAGGAATAGCTTGTTCCTGTTGGATGGTTCTTGTCCATTGATTGGCTAAGTATTAGAAAAAAAAAAACACACGAAGGGCAGTATCGAACCCAAGACGCCTCAACATGAAGAACTCTACCTTTTAAGACGTGGACCACTGTGACACTGAGGCATATGTGGTCTATATGTGGTCTGTTCCACACTAAATAATATGTATATTAAATCTAACTAATTTAAATTAAGTAATTAATTAATAACTAATTAAATAGATAATTATTTGAATAAAACCCGACGTGCAAATTGGGCAAATGAGTAGTGCAAACTTACTGTTTTGGATCCTCTGAATTCAATGATGAGCTCTGCTTCAAGAGACGAAACCCCAAAAGATAAAATACCAGTAGAAACACCAAAATGACCAAAATGTCCCTAAGTCAAGTGTGAGTCAAACGGACTCCAATTGAGATGAGTAAATAGTGAATTTTTATTATGTCAAACCTTCTGGACTCAATAGTGAAGTCCAAATTGTGAAACAGAACCCAAAAAGTAGAGGCACATAAATGACTATTTTGCCCTTGGGTAAATTAGTTAATTTGGAAATCGTGAAAGCCTAAATTAGTAAAGAGATACTTAAAGTTGCGTCCGCCTCAAATTGATAAATGGCATTAAAACTAAAATATGTTTACTGATATATATATATATAGGAGATTCAAAAGGAAAAGGGAAGGACACAGGATACTGAGACGCATTAAAAAGGTAAGTGGATTTCTATCTTTTATACATGGTTTCCCAAGCCACGATGTTTCCATTACTGCCAAGCTTGTACTCATGTATATATGTTCATTGCTATTATTCCCACCATGGATATTGTTCTATTCGATGGATTTGATGAGTTATTGTATGTCAATACCTTGATACGATTTTTTGTATTCCTTAATGCTCGAATACTAAACAATATATGACACGTTGTTGAGAATTTCTAGAGGATGGCGGTACGTCCGCGCTCTAGATATGAATCTTTGAGGGTGGCTTAGAGCTGAGGAGGATGCCGGTACGTCCGCGCTCCAATAGGCTTGGGTTGGTCACACCAAAGGGGGAAAGTATGAAAACTTGAGGTTGAATTAGAAATGAGGATGGCGGTACGTCCGCGCTCATAGTTAGTTGTTATGCCTTACTGTTCATTAGCCATTCTGGCATCTTTTTGCTTACTGAAATTTCTTCCATGATTGGCTATCATATTCATCTATGATCCTATATGTTCTATGATTACTCTAACCCGTATTTGAGATAGGCGTTTACTTACTGAATTTGTAGCTCACCCCTTACTAAATTTTTCAGGTGAGAATGCTACAGAACCACAGTAGAAGATCAAGAGCGTAGGGAGACAGTTGAGGAGCATGGTAGAATGATATAGTCTCTCCCATGTACTCACCACCTAAAAGTGGTTATGTTTAGACTGTTGCCAATTTTATTTCCAGACTTTGAATAATGGCTGTAATAAGGCTTCTGCACTTCATTGATTATGTTACATTATTTATTGTGATCGTTAATGTTAAGAATGAGAAAGGTAGGGAGGCCATTGGGCTGGCCCCGCGACACGAGATCCGCATAGGGTGGGTTTCGGGTCGTGACACTCTTAATCGGTTATGCAAGGTGTAACCTTACTTGATAGGTGGCTCCACCTCCCTCTTCACAGGCGGACTACCTTCCATGCAAGGAACAAATTCATTTCCTTCACAATTCCCTCAATTTTCTCAAGAGGAATGCTACGCTAAATTTGAAAATTTGCAATCCAATTGGTGTGTATATTTTACACGCACATGTAAAATACACGCACCAATTAAATCGTGAATTTTTAAATATCGGACTGACCGTAACCTTCTCCTTTCATCAACTAATACATAGAAAATGCTATGTATATCTAATTTATATCATTTATATGATATGTCAAGATATGATAACTTTAGATTTTATTGAATGTGATTTTCAAAATCACTATATCCTAACACATTTAAGGAGATACAATTGGAGATGTAAATTAGGAATATCTAGGACATACATTATTATATGGGTGACATGTAAAGTTAAACTTTATATATAGAACATATCTAAGAATGCATTAACAACATAGGAGAATATTTTACTAGAAAGGAGTCAAATATATGCACTTGGCATGCCCCAGCTGTGACTTCATTTTACACTTTAATGTTATAAGAATGACAAATTAAAAATATTATTTAAACTAAGAAAAGTTACATAGACCTCTTGTAGTTTAACTTGGTTTTACTTCAACTCTTCATAAATGTATTATTGTGAAATGGCTTGTATTTTGTTGTTTATGGTCATAGCTTTAAAAGACAAAAAGAAAAAAATGATTTTCCTTGGAATGTGAAGGATCGACCGATAGACGTGTATTTTATAGGGGCGTCCAACAATAGATCCCCCATAAAACTTTTAATTAGTATAAGCTAAAAACTCAAAATATTTTAATCCAAAAAATCATTAAATATTTTGTTGATAAAAAATGTCGCTTTAGTATGAAAATTCATACTTGATCACTACTTTTACTATAAAAAACCACGGACCACGTGCTGGGTTGTTCCAGTATTGCAACGTCACCACTTCTTGTTTTAATGAATTTCAAAATGAAATAAATTGAAAATTAATTTTTTGTTTATAAAGATGATATATTTAGACTATAAAAAGCGAGATTTATTAAACAAAATTTATATTGCATATGAAATTTTGAAGGAAAAAAAATCAGATTTTGTACAGTGCAATTAGTCCCACAGAAGTGATGGAATAGAGAAATTTCTCTATCTGGTTTAACAAAGATTTTTCTTTTTTGTGAAGTATAATTATAATAACAAAAGAAAAAAAAAATTGTACATAGGGCCATGCCTAAAATGGAAAGACAGAATACACAACTAAAAAACATCTAAAGACCATCAATAAAGAAATGGTTGTCATGATTGTCATTTTTTTTGCAACGACTGCTCCCAATCATTATACGTGGATATTTTGAGAATAAAGTTCGTACTCCACTGATTGAATTGAGGCTGTTCTTTAAGGAGTTGTGCTCAAAGTTTCAAACATGTTATGAAAGTCTGCTAGTAACAGTAGTTAAATTGTCATTTGTTCATGCATCTTTTCAGTTGCATGTTGCAATATTACAATTGTCATTTTTTTGTATACCACGTTCTGCTATCGGACTTGTCAAATTATGCAACTTTAATGCATCAGCTATCTGCTCCTTCAACTCTCATTTTTAGGAGGTATTCAACATAGACCTTGAAAATTTGCATATGAAGTTTTGTGTAGCTAAAATGTCTGTCAAAATTTTGAAAGAATTCCGGTATGAAATGCACGTTCATTACAACAAAATGGTTGATGCCGGAGTTAATGTACGCTCACATCCTTACCATGGCGTATCTCTAGATGACTGAGACATTGTGTGCACCCGATTTGAAAGAGATGCTTTTAAGGTATCCTTTTTTAACAAAGTCTCTCTTTTTTTTTCATTTTCCTTCTCCTCACTAAATCAATGGTCTTGAATTGTTTTCAGTAGAATGCATATTTGTAGTTTTTGATCTTATTCTGTCAATTTTAGCAAGCCAGTTCTCTTTGAAGAAAACAATGTAAGTTTAGGTAGTTTTAAGGAATTTACTGAAGGAATGTGGAAAATGTGTTTTCAACTTTTTGTACTAACTTCATTAAACTAGGCTTTTACCTTAATAGAAATAGTAATATCAGTCTTTTGATACAGATGATGTGATTTTTGCAATTTCATGATAAATTGCTTCAATTCTGGGTAACGAACTTCAGTTAAACTACTCATGCACTTCGCAAGTTTAAGGCTGGTGCTGTATATTAGCGAGGTTAACGAAAATTTGAAACCATGATTAATGAAGTAAAATTTAGTACATATGGAAGCATGTTCAAATAATGTTGAATGTAGCTGGGATTTGTTAGACAGTAGTGGAAGTGTGATTTGTTAGACAAACTAGGTGATGACGTGGGAACCTCTCTTTCTAGGCTTGCCTAATTTTCTTTGTCATAGACATTAGTTTTTTTTTTTTTTGTCTTTTCAAGACTCCCTTGAGAAAAATATCTGCACTTTTTATTTACAGGAAACAAGTAAGAAAATCGTTTGTCTTTTGGTCCAGTTGAAGTTGAATGGACAATTAATATATATCAGTCAGATTATGGGTTATGTATTTTATTCTTAGTCCTTAAAAGTTAAAGAGCATGAATATATCTATGGAGAAATTTTGCCATGAATTGAACTTTTTGTCTTTGTTAGATGCATGGATGACATGTACAAGAGAACTATAGAAGTATGTGTATATATATATATATATATATATATATACACGTGTGTTGGATCAGGTTTTATGCAAAAATTATTTTTACAGCAATGATTTTTTTTCAAATATTTAACTTTATATCCGACAACAAATTTGCGTCGGAAATAAAAATATAACTAATGAGTCAGAAATAATAAATTATTTTGGAAAAATGTACAATTTATGCCGACGGTTTATATAGTTGGAAATAATATTTAAACCGACTCTCTTTGTGGTCGGCAATAATCTTTTACCGACTCTCTTTGTGGTCGGAAATTATCTTTTATCAACTCTCTTTGAGGTCGAAAATAATCATTTACCACTCTCTTTGTGGTCGGAAATAAACTTTTACTGACTCTCTTTGTAATCAGAAATAATCTTTTACCGACTGTGGTTATGGTAAGAAATAATATTTTATTCTGGCGCTTAAATGAGTTGGTAATATTTTAATAGTTCCGACAACACAATATTTTCGTCGGTAATCTTTTTCTGACCATTTTACTACTGACCGTTTTATGCAACGTCTATTATTGATCGGTAATGCTTATTTCCGACGCTAAGTGAATTATTTCCGACCACATATGGATTCGGAATAAATGTTTTGTCTTGTAGTGTAGCTTACCTTGTTTATATCATTCCCAAATTGATTTTTGCAGTGATTCAGAGTTGCATTGATCTGTGCTTTGCTCCTTGTAGCCAGAATTCTAATGACATCCTCGTGGCTGTAAGCCTTCTGTGAAATCTTCTCATGGAGTATCTTAGCTTCTGATTTTGCGAAAGTCATGTTCACCTCATCTCCCTCGTAGCGATATGAGCTCACGAGAAGTACCAAAAGCTGGGAGCAATCAGCAATGAAATAAATAAATATACAGCTAGTAAAACTCTTCCAACCAAATTTAAGGGACATTAAAGATCCACGTTGCAGTTTAAACCCATAATTCCATCCAACTGATAAGCCTCGAATAATAGTAATTTGATCCTTAATGTATCTTTTTTTTTATCAGCAAAGAAAATTTATTAATATAATCAAAACATGTATGAGAAGTACAAGTACAATTACATCAACAAGGGAAAGAACTTATAATCTTATCAATCTAAAACCATCAAAGGCATATCATAATAGATGAAACAAAACACAAAACAGAGGAGAAGGAAACTTATCTTCACCCAGAAAAGTTGTAGCGAGCTATGTCAGTAATAATTTGCTCCTTGAACACACATACATATATGGCCAAGTTGTGGTGTGCGGGTGAAGGAATTACTCTGGAATCATCTGTTACTCCATTTCCAACAGCTCCAAACTTCATCACATCAGTAGTTGCAGGCTTGCCAATAAAATCAGTGCTCGAGCCAGACAAGGCCATGCATAAGATCAAGAAAATGGTATAAAGTTCTTGAAATGTTGAGCTGCTCAAGAGATCCAAGAAAATGATCCCTAATGTATCTAATCACCACTTTGCTCAGTCTTCTGAGGCTTCCCTTTGATTTACTAGCTTACCGCTTTTTCCAAAGACTAATTGAGATGCTCACAATTTAAGGACATTCTTGATCCTTTATTTTGGTGAAGAAATCATTTCATAAAATAATTCCATGATTTTCAGGATCATTTTCTGCTCCTCTTGAATTTAAAGCATACTCCTATAAATTTTATAATAGTACACACTGTCTGATCAAGAAATCATCAATTTGCCAAACGGTAAGTGATTGCCAAAACAACTCATGATGTGGATCGCTAAAGCAATTGTATAAGCACATGTATCCCAGCACTTATTTCAGAAAATATGCCAGTTTGTTTGGTGTGAGAATAGTTATCAATAGAACTTTGACGTACATTTAACAAATAAAAATCACATAAGTCACTGGAGAAGGATAACTAAAATATCAGATACGAAAAAGAATCCCTGAAAACACAATACACTGATAGTCTATAGGTACCTTGCGGAAGTCCCCAGATGTGTGATATGCAACATCCTCTTCAAGGGATTTCTTAAAACGAGCATGATTGGCTTGCCCTGCCAATAGTAGTTCCTGTGAAGACCTTGTACAAGCAATTTCCATAAGAACCTGATTACCTGAAGTCCATCTCTTTGTTGCTTCATTAGCCAAAAATGCATCACGTTCAGCAGGATCAAGTGTCCACAGTAGTACTACCCTCTGATAATAAGAAATTCAAGGGAAGAAAATATGTTAGCTTTTCTAACACCAACTTGATTGCTTTCTCCTTCTTGACCCAATCAACCAAGGTTTGGCATCATAACTAATATCATATACTATTCATGCTGTCATGCATTTTATTGATAAGAAAAGAGGAAGATTAAAACTGCAATACTTTATGTTATGCCTTTATTGGTGCAGTCTCCATGCAAGTCCTTATAATGGGTCAGGGGAATATTCTTTAGTAGAGCATAAAGAATGTGGGTGCAATTGTGCAAGAACCAACCTCAAAGTCATTTGAAAGTTCTTTGTCCAGAGCTTTGAGGAGATCTTCTCCGTATGTCTCAGCATAAGTTTGTTGAATTGACTTGCGTTGAGCGGCATTTCTATGTGCTAATATGGATATGATCAACCCCTCATTCGTTCCCCATCCTGCAAAAGTATGAATTAAAATGGTTTATAATCAATCTCACCAGGGACTCAAGTGACCGTATTAAAAGAATCAAATGAAACGCAGTGACATATTTGAATTAGTACATTTTAAAAGTTAGAATTCCTTTTTTTATTTTTCGGAATCCAATGGTCAGTTATACAAGGGGGTAGATATTCCCTTACCGATTAACCCCAATCCTGAAGAACTTAGGAACCAATCCCAAGTCTTTGGTCCAACAACCAAGAGGCTTCACCAGCTAACAATTTTATTGCCATTGTGGCACAATAGATAAGTTTTGGCACAACATCAAAATGGAGGGGTGGAGTTAAGGGTTCTTATAATTGATTTAAAAAGAAAAGGGACAATGTCAATAGTTGTATACAATGTTTGTATAATATTAACATCTCAAACCCAAAATATTTATTTATTTTTCTTCAACTGGACTCCTTGTTATCAAATTTACCACATTACATATTGTCACAACCTCAGAACACTTCTCCTAAACTGCATACTCTGTTCGGATCTTGGTAAAACAAAGGAAAATGACTGAAAAGGCATTGCACAATTTTGAATATCTTATTTTCCTTTGCTTTCCCTTTTTCTTTCATGATCGGTACTGATGGTAAAATTACATCAATTGGTAAGAGGTATAGGAGTAGCAGTAAGCCATCATAATGGTTCAAAACAACTCCATCTTGACAGCCATTACTTTCAACTTTTAACAAACTAAAAAATGGCTCTTTCAATACGATTGTAAAATAATTTGATACTTAAGACCACTCTCAGTTTTGGGAGACCATCAAACATTGAAACTCAAAATCTCATCTAACGACACTATAACAAATCAAGATCCAATTAACATGCAGGAAGCTGCATACAAATAAAACAGAGAACATATTTTCATACATAAATAAAGTTGATCTCAACATATAAAAATACACAGTTATATAAATCTATATATCACTTATCTAAAAACACACACAAAGTACAAGAACTAATATTTTGAAGAGCACGGGAGCAAACTAAACAGAATGAGCAAGTAAACCAATCAGTGATAAGACCAACTAGGGAATCGTTGCATTGTATCATGTTAAGATAACATATATGAGTCAATGTCAAGAACCATAACCCCATCAATTATGCAAGAAGGTTTCAGAACTCCGGCGTCTTCATCACCTAATCAGTCCATCGATATCATTTGCAGCTGAGGAGAATATCATAGACTTCCCAGATCATTATAATAGAAGATCGCGATCATTCACAGATTATCAGATCCGAAGTAAAACGATATAACACATAACTGTCCATTTCATACTAAGGCCGTTTTTATCTTTGATCTTTGAAGATCAAGAAAGCAAATAAGCGAAAGGCAGTTTCTAACTTTGATCTTTGAAGATCAAGAGAGCAAATAAGCGATCTATGTATTATTTTGATCTTTGAAGATCAAGAGAGCAAATAAGCGATCTATGTATTATTAACGAACTACAATGCATGCTCAGATCAATAACATATACCAACACCGATCGATCTGAAATCAGAACTTTCACATCGATATCAATATTCTAAACAAAGGTTTGATCGAAATAAGAAGAGGTAACGAGGGAGACAAAGACGGAGAGACCTGCGAAGGCCTTTCGGAGTTGCTCACAATCTTCAGCTACGGAGGGAACTTGCGCCGGAACAGTAAGAGTGGACATCTCTTTGATTGATTTGTGTTTCAGATTTTTTTATTTTTATCTTTTGTGATGCGACGAACCAAAAACTACAATTGCAGACAGAGACAGCTGAATCGCCCTTTTTAAAGACGGATTTGGAAAATATACTCTGTATTGGCAATTCCTAATCTCTCGTTCAAATCAATTTTAAATAAATAATTAATTATATTTCAATATTGAAAAATTTTGTTTTAATTTTAAATAAAAGATTCCATTATTAATTATAATAATTTAAATTTTTAATTTTAATTAAAGTTAATTTTAAACATTGTTTTAAATTCTTATCCATAATCATTTAACGTTAGCCATCTTTTACTTGCAATATGAGTTTGTAGAAAATACTTGACATCTGCTTGCTTATAATCATTACCTACAATGTAGTCTTACAGATATCTACCTGACATTCACATATTCACAACACTCCCGTACAAGACAGTCACAAGAATATCGATGTCTTCTCATACTCTCCTTTGTTACAATAAAAACATGATTTCTTTGATTGTTTAATTTTTTGAAGTGACACATTCTTAATTTATGTTTTTGTTTCATAAAAATTATTGTTAGTAATATTTTAGGGAATAAATTTGTTAAATTTTCACTTGAACTGATTTGTTGGACATTAATATCATTACTTTTTGTTGAATTTATAAATTTTTTATAAATTAGAATAAAATAAAGTAAGAATATTGTTTGATTAAATCACGGTAAACTTGGAGTATAAGGAAGAGATATAGCTTCTGAAGTAAAGAATCAAAAGAAAAAAGAAAGATAAGACTAATTTGAAGAATCACAAAATAATATATTTTATTAAAAATGAATTCAATTAAGTATCAAGCTTTTTTTTAACATGGCAGAACTTTAATGGCCAATACACACCTTTGCACACTAGCACACAGTGCCTACATATATATATATATATATGTGTGTGTGTGTGTGTGTATAGATTATATAAAATCTAATCTTAATATAATTAGGACTTCTAATCCTATTTAAACTAATAATACTGTTCCTAATAAAGACTCTTAGTCGACAAAACATATCAAATATTACTAGTACTCAATATTAAGAGTGTTACCAAAACTATACTAACTTGGTTTAATTGGCTCACACTTTTCATAAACTCATGAGTAAAATAGAACTTTGGTAAGATATAATTGGTTTTGTCTCCTTTAATATAATTTTCATTAATTTGTGCAATACATGTGATATTGTCTTCATATAGCTATCTTTAACTGAAGATAATTCACATGATTTTTAAATATGTTGGATCATAAATCTCAATTATATGCATTAAGTGTAAGAATCTCATAATGATTTGAAAAAATGACAATCATTGTTTGGTTTATAGATCTCTATGATATAATAGTATCGTCACTGGTAAACACATTCGTTTGTGACTTGAATTTATGTGAATCGGAAAGGTATTCAATATTTGCATATCCAACTAATGATAATTTGAATCCTTTTAAATAAAACAAACTCATATAAACTATTCCGTGAATGCAACGAAATACATGTTTGATTCTATTTCAATGTCTTCGAGTTGAAGCAGAACTGTATCTTGTTAGTAGATTGACAGCAAACACAATATCTAGCCATATACAATTTTTTAGATCATTTTGAATAAAATAAACCAATATAAATTATTACGTGAAAACAATGAAATACGTGTTTTACGCTATTCCAATGACTTTGAATTTGAACAGAAATATATTTTGCTAGTAGATTGACAGCCAACACTATTTTTTTTCTTCTTTTCCTTTCTTTTTTCTTTTCTTTTCTTTCATTCTCTTTTTCGTTTCTCTTTTTTATCTTTTTCTTTCTTCTCTCCCACCAGTCTTTAAAATGGAAGCTTTTTAATCAAAAGCTCAGGGCTCTTCTAATTCTTTCAAATCTCTCAATGCTACCATCCTCGCCTTATTCACTCATTTTGCAATGCAATGCACTGACTTACTGACCGCCTTCGTGCCAACCGCCATTGCCACTGCCACCACCACCATCTTCTCCATGAAGGTGTTTAACAATGAGATTATGCCATCGTCCCTCGGATCCATTGTGCCAATCCTCCGCGTCACTAATGAGATAAATAGAAAAAAACGAGCGTCCCCATGACGCTTATGTCTATATAATTTACTCCGATCACTTATGGCAAAAGTAAAACTCTATCGTGATGTCTTTTATTGCATATTTTTTACTACATTTTAATTTTACGATATTACTAGCACAATCGAACCTCAAGTTTTCTTGTCAAATCAAAGCCCAAAAGGCCTGCCACATATGTGCCCATTCTTTATGTTTCTCAAAGGTGATGGTTTTATGCTCCGAAGGTCTGCCACATTTGTTCCTCTAATTGGTGCATTCTCATTTTCTTCAAAGGTGGTTTATAATTTTTTTATCAATTCCTTTTATGTGACTCGAAAGATTCTAGAGCACAAGTTGACCTAATATAACTATTACATGAAATATGAAGTCAACATTTTCTTATAGCTTTCTGTGTTTCAGCTTTCAAGGTCTAGAAATTTCTATATGTATATGCGCACGTCTGTGTGTATATAAATATATTAGTTGAGAAATGCTTGGTATATCGAATTTAGTAATCCATTTTTGTTCATCTACTGATATGTTATTGGTATTTTTTAAAATAATAAATAAACTTGATTATTTTGTTTAGAGTTTGGTGAATATTTTTTATTTTATAGATTAAAATCAAATTACATATAGATGCTCAGAATAAAAGAAATCCTGAAAGATACACAGTGATTTTGTTTGAACACAACGATTTTATTTTACTATCTAGTGTGTGTGTGTGTGTGTATATATATATATATATATTTATTTATTTATTTATTTATTTGCTAAACTCAATTGCCTTCCACATTCTCCAAGTGTGACTGAGTGGGATGGCTTTGGGAAGGTGTTACTCGGGTTGATAACAATTGGGAGACAATGTGTATGGTTGGCCTAGATTGTGGGTTTTTATGTAAACATGCAATGGCCAACTTTGCAATGGATACCAGTAACCCTTCAACTTCAATTGAGGGAGGTGAAAGGCGTTGGTCCAAAATATCTTCTAACATTTTGTTTGCAGCAGATGAAGATGATAGTGAAGTGATGAAATCACCCTGATGTTGTCCTTTGATTACGTCCAATGTTAGCATTCCAAAGCTATATACATCGCACTTTTTGATTACCTTCATTGTATAACTAAGTTCTGCAAAGAAAAAGAAAAATATAACCACGAACATACGCCCTGCATTCTATGTTATTTTAGGACAACATAAAATTATATTACCTGGAGCAATATATTTGTATGTGCCAACAAGCGCATTCCAATTTCACGAGTTTAACTTTAGAATCTTAGTTGTGCCAAAGTCTAAAACATGAGCCTCGAACTCAGAATCCAACAAAACATTTTTGCTTGATATGTCTCGGTGGACAATTGGTGGTGAACAGTCATGGTGTATGTAAGACAAAGCAATAGCCACACCCTTAATAATACTTATCCTCATAAGACAATCCAATTCTTTAGCCTCTTCTTCTTTGCTCAAGATTGTGACCAAGCTACCACTTTTCAGGTATTCATACTATTAACGAATGATGAGTCAGCTACCAGAGAGAGCAATTCCACTACCTCTGCTACCACACAAAAAGAGCAGGACACTACCTCTGCTGCCACATAAAAAGAGCAGGATAGTTTTGTTTTTCATGTATAGATGGTTATTATTTTTCTTGTATAAAGAGACTACTATACATTGTATGAAGGTATGCATTTTTTAAGGAAATAACAGAGTATTCTCTTCATTGTTGCTCTGTCTCTTTTTCTCCCAGTAAACCAGACCCTCACTAATTCTATCATGGCATCAAAGCCCTAGGGTGAAACTTCTACTCAAACCTCCACTCTCAACCTTACCGATCTCAGCAACCTAAACAATCCATACCGACTAGAAACCTCTAATAATCCCAATACTCTTCTGGTCACGGAACATCTCACTACCGAGAATTACTCCACTTGGTCCAGATCTATTCAACGAGCTCTTCAGACCAAGAATAAACTCGGATTTCTTGATGGAACTATTGACAAACCTCCCTCTACCTCTGGAATACTTCTCTCATTGTGCGAACGATGCAACGATATGCTTGTGTCCTAGCTTCAAAACGCTATCAGTCCACCCCTTCGTCCGTCGGTGGCATTTGTTGATGATGCACAAGCATTATGGCTTGA
This sequence comes from Nyssa sinensis, assembly GCA_008638375.1. Taxonomy (NCBI): domain Eukaryota; kingdom Viridiplantae; phylum Streptophyta; class Magnoliopsida; order Cornales; family Nyssaceae; genus Nyssa; species Nyssa sinensis. The sequence goes on from CM018038.1 coordinate 12,702,133, forward strand.
ACTGTAGAACCATTTCTCCCCTCAAAATGGTCCCCATATCTATGAATTGAAGAAAACCCTTGCCAATTTGTCGCAAGAAACAGATACGGTCAGCACCTACTATGGAAAACTTAAATCCCTCTGGGATGAACTCTCTCTTTATGACCCCCTACCTATTTGCTCTTGTGCCTCAACCAAAATCATTTCTGACTGATACCAACGAGACTGTGTAATCCAATTTCTGATGGGTCTTCATGACTCGTTCACAAATGTTCGTGACCAGATTATGTTACTTGAACCTCTACCACTTGTCAACAAGGTATTTTCCTACATTCAACAACAAGAGCGTCATCATCTCATCACTTCCGCTGCACCTTCAGTTTATACTATTGCGTTAGCTGCTCGTAGACCATTTCCATTTTCTCCCAAGCGAGACAAGCCTTACTGCACTCATTGTAAAATCACAGGCCATACTTTGGCTCAATGCTTCAAATCTGGAAATGCCACAACCCCTGTTTGTACACATTGTGCAATGACTGGACACACTACCGAGCGTTGCTACAAGCTTCACAGCTGTCCACTTGGACACAAGTATCACAAGCCACGTCTCAATGCTGTCTCCATGGAAGCACCTTCTTCGGCAACCAACAATGACCCAAACATGGTGTTAACTAAAGAGCAATATCAAGAACTTATAGCCTTGCTACACAACAAGAACTCGACTGCTTCTCCGTCTACAAATCAGCTCCAAACAGTTCTTCCAACTCAACACCCTATTTCATCGGCTGCTAGTATTTCTTTGTGTTTATCCTCTTTTTCCTCTAAACCTTGGATCATTGACACGAGGGCTACAGATCATATGATCTGCAGCCCCTCCTTCTTCACCACAGTGACATCCACCATGTCCAATTTTGTTAAACTCCCAAATGGTGAAGTAGCTACTGTTACTCACATTGGTACCATGCAAGTGACAACAACTCTTCTCCTTCATGACGTTTTATGTGTTCCCAATTTTCATTTTAACTTGTTGTCTGTAGCTAAACTAGCCAAACAAGTGAATTGTTGTCTCATGTTTTTCTCTGATGTCTGCTTTATACGGGGCCTTACTCCTTGGACAACGATTAGGAAGGGTAGCCTGCTACATGGTCTCTATCATTTACACACAGAAGATATTTCACCTCAAGCTTTAGTCCATACTTTTTCGCAGCATTTTACTGTTCCAAATTCCATTTCAGCCTCTGTTCAACCTCTCGACAGTGCTCATAATTTATGGCACTGTCGATTAGGCCACCCCTCCCCTTCTCGCACGTTACACATACATGATACCAATGTAACTACTCATATGAATATCAATGAAAATTTACCTTGTCTTACTTGTCCTCTTGCCAAACAAACACGGCTGCCATTTCCTTCTCGCACTAATTCTACTTCTACTTGCTTTGATATTGTTCACTGTGATTTATGGGGACCACACCCCATTTCAGACCACAATGGTTCTCGATTTTTCCTCACAATTGTTGATGACTTCTCTCGCTGCACTTGGGTGTATATTCTGAAAAATAAATTTGATGCGCGTTCTTGTTTGAAATCATTTTGTAATCTGGTCATCACTCAATTTAATACAAGAATTAAAACCTTGAGTAGTGACAATGGCCTGGAATTTTCCATGACTGAATTCTATTCTGAATACGGCATAATTCATCAAACCTCTTGTGTTGATACCCCCCAACAAAATGGCGTGGTAGAAAGAAAGCATTGTCATCTCCTTCAAGTGGCTCGTGCATTGCGTTTCCAATCAGGAATACCACTAGAATTCTAGTCTGCTTGTGTTCTTATAGCCACCTACTTAATAAATCGTATTCCCACCCCTCTTTTTCACAACAAGACTCCATATAAAGTCCTATTCAATAAAGGTCCCTCCTACTCACATCTTCGTGTCTTCGGGTGCCTTGCATTTGCTTCCACCACCTCCCATCATTGTCATACATTCGATCCTCGTAGTCAACGTTGTGCCTTTATCGGCTATCCTTTTGGTGTGAAAGGTTATCGGCTACTTGACCTCAACACCCATCAAATTTTCATTTCAAGGGACGTTATCTTCTATGAAACTCTATTTCCTTTTCAAACTCCATCTTTACTTCCCACCTCCTCCACTCCCTCCCCTTTTTCATTTTTTCCCAATTTTTAATTCCCTGATCCAGACTCAATACCGGCACACTCTCAACCCACTCAGTAACACACAGCCACTCATACACCTGCTTCACCTCCCATTGACACATCCCCAACACCCCATTTTCCTTTAGTTCGTAGGTCTACACGCACTCGTTGCCCTCCCCCTCATTTAAGTGACTTTCTATGCTCTCCCCCAATGGTCCTTCCCCCCTCTCAAACATTGCAGCTTAACCCAGTGTCAGAGACGTGTAACACTGCTGCCTCCTCATCTTTGTCCACGGCAAGGCCCTGCAACTCTGGTGAACCATTTCCATTCTCTTCTTCTATTTCCTTTCATAAACTTTCTTCATCTTATCATGCTTTTATTTTTACTTTGTCTGCCACACCCGAACCCACACCTTATAGAGAAGCTGTCAAGGATCCTCATTGGTGTGAGGCTATGAATTCTGAAATATCCGCCCTTGAACTCAATCACACTTGGTCAATTGTTGATTTACCACCTGGTAAGCATGCCATTAGCTCCAAATGGATTTTTAAAGTCAAGCATAATTCTGATGGGACCATTGAGCGCTACAAAGCGCGTCTTGTCACCAAAGGCTTTACACAGCAAGAGGGACTTGACTACAATGAAACCTTTGCCCCGGTAGCAAAACTTGTTACTGTTCGGACTTTGTTAGCAGCTACCTCTATCAAAGGCTGGTTTCTTAGGCAATTTGATGTTCAAAATGCCTTCCTCCATGACGACTTGGAAGAGGAAGTTTTTATACGCAAACCCCCTGGTTATTTCAAAGGATTCCCAAATCAGGTGTGCCGCTTACACAAGAGTCTTTATGGCTTAAAACAAGCCTCGCGACAATGGTATTCCAAGTTTTCTCAGGCCTTATTCACTTTCGGCTTCCAGCAATCTCAGGCTGATCATAGCCTCTTTACTCGGCTACAAAATGGTTCTTTCACAACACTTCTCGTCTATGTTGATGACATCATTGTGGCCAGCTCAAACATGGACTCCATTGCTACTCTTCAATTATTTCTCAATGAGCATTTTCGAATTAAATGTCTTGGTAATCTTCGTTATTTCCTTGGCATTGAAGTAGCTCATTCTTCCAAGGGTATATCTATTTGTCAACGGAAGTATACTCTTGATATATTATCTAATGCTGGTGCTCTCGGTACTCGACCACTCAAGCTGCCAATGGAACAAAATTTAAAGCTTCGAATGGATGATGGACAGCCTCTCTCGGATCCTCTCCCTTATCACCGTTTGATTGGTCGATTAATTTATCTCACAATTACTCGCCCAGATATAAGCTACGTTGTCCATGTCTTAAGTCAATTTATGACGTCTCCTACTTCCTCACATCAACATGCCGCTCACCAGGTTCTTCGCTATCTCAAGAATGCACCTGGTCAGGGACTCCTTTTTCCCTCCAGCTCCTCCCTTCATCTCCGAGGATATATTGACTCAAATTGGGCCTCCTGCCCCGATTCTCGCCGCTCCATCACGGGCTTTTGTATCTTCTTTGGCTCCTCATTGATCTCATGGTGTTCAAAGAAGCAAACTGTGGTCTCTCACTCCTCTGCTGAAGCCGAGTATCGCGCCATGGCAACTACTTCTTGTGAACTACAATGGCTCTCTTATATTTTACAGGACTTGCACATCTCGGTCTCACTTCCAGTTGATCTCTACTGCGATAATCAAGCTGCCATACATATTGCAGCAAATCCAGTGTTTCATGAGCGCACGAAACACATCGAGATTGATTGCCATCTCATTCGCGACAAAACTCAATCTGGTTTTTTAAGCACTTGCCATGTTCGTTCTTCACTTCAGCTTGTGGATGTCTTCACCAAGGCACTCCCTTCCACTCAACTTGGATTTCTGTTGTCCAAGATGGGAATAGAAAACATCTATTCTCCATCTTGCGGGGGGATATTAACGAATGATGAGTCAGCTGCTAGAGAGAGCAACTCCACTACCTCTGCTGCCACACAAAAAGAGCAGGACACTGCCTCTGCTGCCACACAAAAAGAGCAGGACAGTTTTGTTTTTCATATATAGATGGTTATTATTTGTCTTGTATAAAGAGACTACTCTACATTGTATGAAGGTATGCATTTCTGAAGGAAATAACAGAGTATTCTCTTCGTCGTTGCTCTGTCTCTTTTTCTCCCAGTAAACCAGACCTTCACTAATTCTATCACATACACCAAAAAAGAGTGTTGAGCATGAGAATAAAAATCATAAAGTTTTACGATATTGTTATGTCATACTTTTGTTAATGTCCTTATTTCATTTAAAAATCTTTTTCGATCTGTTGTCTCAGAAAATGAGTAAAGTTTCTTTACAGCTACGATATTAGCTGACAGTAGCTTTGCTTTGTAGACTGTTACATACCTTCATTGTCCAATGCAACATGAAGTATCAAAATCCTTCGTGGCCTTTAAGATTTCATCATACATTTCTTTTCCATTAGAAGTTGATATTGAAATCAAATTTTCATCCTGCATATCGCTTTGTTCAACTTCTGTCCTTCCCTTTCTTCGCTCAAACATAATGAGAATTTCAATGAATGCCCCGAGAAGTAAAAGTGATACAGAAAGAGGGAGGAAAATTATAAGAATGATTTGGTCGCCCTTTTTTGCAGTATGTTGATACATCATAGAGGAATTTTCGCAAGGTTGCAATCCCGTAGCATTGCCACACAAACCTTTGTTCCACTGTAATGCCTCTGCGGGGGCATCTCTAAAGGCTTGGCTGTCAAGGATGGGACCTGCAACTCGTTGTATGAAATGTCAACATACAACAAGCCACGCATTTCTTCAAAATCCTTTCGAATGGAACCATATAGGTTATTATGGGAAAGATTCAATGTCTCCAAACTCTGCAAACTTTTGATTTGCGGTGGTATCTCCCCAGAGATTGAGTTATAACTCAAATCAAGCTGAGATAGGTGAGTTAACTTACCTATCTCAAGTGGAATCTTTTGACTAAACCTATTGTTGCTTAAGTTTAAGTGTGTCAGCTGCAACCAATTATGTGGGTTTCCTGGTATTGACCTGTTCAATCTGTTTGTAGACAGATCAAGATACAGCAGTTCAGTTAGCGATCCAAGTTCTCGAGGTATACCACCAAAAAGTTGATTATCATTCAAAATCAACACCAATAAAGTCAACTTCCTGAATTCTTTTTGAATCTCCCCAACTAAACGATTTGAAGAAAGATCAAGATACTTTAGTTGAGTAGAATTCCCTAGCTCTGGTGGTATGCTTCCAGTGATATTGTTCCCTGCCATCCGTAGGTCAGTCAACTGTTGACACTGTCCCCATTTATATGAGATTTCACCGAAGAATTTATTGTAACTTAGTTGCATGAATTGCAGATTTGGATAAACACCAAAATCTTCAGATATATTTCTAGTGAACTGGTTTGCATCGAGTCGCACTCTGGCTAAACTTGAGCAGTCCCTCAAGCTTTTGGGGATTGGACCATTCAGCCGGTTATTGTTTACAGTGAAGTTTTGAAGCTTTCTGCCCTGACAAATCTGGTCCGGCAAATGGCCAGATAACTGATTTGTGTCGATTTCAAGTACGACCAAATTTTTTAGATTCCCAAATTCTTGTGGAATGGGACCCGAAAGTAGGTTTTGACGGAGAAACAAAATTTCCAAGTTTCTCAAATTACCGAATGAAGCAGGAATGGAACCATTGAGTTGATTCTCGCTCAATTCTAGATCAATGAGAGAATTCAAGTTTCCTAATTCTTTAGGAATGGGACCAGAAAGTTTATTGTTGTAGAGATGTAGAAGAGTTAAGGAGCTCAAAGCACCTAATGACACCGGGATTGGGCCTGATAGATTGTTTGTTTGGAGGCTTAATGTCTCGAGTGATTTCAACATTCCTATCTTTGGAGGGATGGGACCAGATAGTTGATTGTTGAACAGAAACAACACAGTTAGCTTTTTCAAGTTTTCAAAAGTCCAAGGGATGGGACCAGTTAAAACGTTGGTATCCATGTAAAGCTCAACAAGATTGGAGAGATTTCCCATTTCCAGAGGTATGGAACCAGAAAGGTAATTACTGTAGAGATATAAATAAGCCAAATTGCTCAAATTGCCCAATGAAGCTGGAATGGAACCTTCAAGATTGTTGGTGTACAAAGCAAGCTCAATGAGACCTTAGCTGACCTATTTCATGAGGAATTGAGCCATTCAATTGATTTTCGACCAGGTGGAGGGTCTCAAGATTTGGTAGCAGGCCAATTTCTGGTGGGATTATTCCTGAAAACAGATTGATGGACAAATCAAGATATTTGAGTTTGGAGAGGTTACTGATTTGTGGTGGGATGGTACCAAAAATCTCATTCACACTGAGTTCAAAATATGCAAGATTTGGGAGAGATAAGAATGGAAAATCATATAGCATACCTTTTACACTTGAATTTGTGAGGTTCAATCTGTTGACGGTTCCATCAATGTTGCAGGAAACTCCAATCCAAGTGCATGGGCTTGCACTTGCTTTTGAATGGATGGAAGAATTGGTAGCATTATTAGGAGGAAGAGTCCATGAACTTAGAATAGAATTGTTTTGGTATAGAAGGCTGGCTTTCCATTTGAGGACAGCATTAGCCTCTTCAGCAGAACCAGAAGCAACGTTGGGTGAAGAGAAAAACATAACAAACATGACCAAGGAGACAAAAGAAAGGATCTTCTCTACGGTTAAAGACCCCATGGTTTTTTGTAAGATATATACCAGATGATGGATTAAAGCTCTTAGTTATATACTTATTATTCTACATATGAAAGACACATTATTTTAGTTATAACTCAAAAGACCTTGACTTGGAAGTCTACCTGTTGCTGCTTTCTCCATAATTAGATTCTGGGAAGAAAATTTATGTTCCACTGAAGACTAGAGTCTGTTTTACGCCGAGGTCAAGGTCTTGCTAAAAACATTGATCTGGTCTCATCTCTTTGAAAAAAGAAACGTGAGTGAGGAGAGACACACTTCATACATAAAATTTTACAGCACTGTAATTAACTTATGGGTAGGGATGAAGAAGCTAGCAAATTACTTCAAACCCTTCTGATTTGCCATTTCAGCTGTTACTGAAGTGAAATATATACATATTTTATGTTATGGGAGATAACTGATTAGAATGAGCCAAGTTGTATTTTGTTTCTGCTACAGGCAAAAGTTTTAGTAGACCCCAAGTCCATATGGAAATATTGTTAACTGTGCTTTCGTCCGGCCTTGCTTATACTTTTGGCTGCTTTATGGTTGTGAACTGGATGATAAAAATTTTGAATTTAGGCGTGTAGAATTGGGCATTGGTCTATCCTTTTGGCTTTTGCTGAGAAGGAATTGGTCCATCTTGTTAGTGCTATACTGACTTAATGAGGACTCCATGCCACTACATTCCACCCCTTTTTATACTTTCTTTCTTTCTTTAGTGATCTTTTCTGTGTTCTTTCATTCAGATTAGGAATTTTGTAGTTTATTGAAGATGGTGATGTTTCTATCACCATAAGCTACTCCTACTAGACTACTGGTTTTTATTGACTTAAATCACACTTCAATGGTAAACCAATAGTAAGTTTCAGTAATTATTTTAAAAAATTAGGTAATACTATTTTAAGCTCGAACACATGTGAGACAAGATATTTTAATCATTGGATAGACTCGGGATTGAGTTTTCATTTATTCCAACTACTATCTCTAGTTTTTAGGCTATATAATAGTTAAAACACCATGTCTCATATGAGTTTGAGCTTATACTACCAGAGAAAGCCAATCCTTTTTGGTAAAGGTAATGCTGTTGTAAGCTTAAACTCATATAATACATTGTGTTTTAATCTTTGAATGATCTCAAAATTATAGATAAAGTGATTGAAATAAATAAAAATTCAATCATGAGACCATCCGATGATTAAAATACCATATCTTATATGAGTTCAAGCTTAAAGAACCATTACCTTAATCTACCATCTTTATCCACTGTGCCTGCCTTTCTCCATTTCTAAGTTTTATCTTTGTTTTTTATTTTTTATTTTTTTTGGGGTGAGTTGATCGAATCCAAGCAGTCCACCAGTAGTGTCTTTGTTTTGAATATATTACAATTAAATTTTTTGTCAGTTTGAGAAACTTTTCTTTTTTAATTTTTTTTTTTTACATTTTTCATTTTTTCGTTAACAAAATCCGAGTTGCGGATTAATGTAACATCAGTTGAACAATTTGAACATGGAAAATAATTTGTATAACAGAAGTATACTCACTACTGTGTATCTAAGAGTTAATAGAAATTTTATATTTAACCTCTTTTTTCTATTAAAAAAAATTAAAAATTAGAAATTGTCTTCCCCAAATTTTTCATTTTTTTTTATAAGAGATTCATTGAAATTTTAATTTTAATTTTTTTTCTGTCCTTATTAACGGTCTAAATCCGCTACTGATTGAGACTTAGCCTTACCAAGAATGCAAGTTCTCACAGCATGTTTACACTTTTATTTTGACCAATATTCAACCCACTTAAAAGAAAGTATTCTAGACCACTTGAGGTTATTTTACATGCAGTTTCCCCCTTAATTCATTTTTATACTTCTCAAAATTTATTCAAAAAATAATAATAATACACTACAGACATTCCTACTTGGGTGTGAAATTAGGGTCTATTTCAACATTGAATGGTCCAGTTAAGGAACTTGTGACAAAACTCAAGTAATGGAGTTTTGAAATCAGTCATAATTGGAGAGAAGCAAATTACTGTGACCACCACCTCACTAAGGATTCAGGAATTATACCAGTCACAGAGAAAAACAACCCCTCCCTCCCCCTCCCCTCCCCCCCATATATATATATATATATATCACATGCTATTCCTTTGGGCAAACTAAACGGTCCATTCAGTCCTCAAGTGAATCCATTCAACATTAAATTGTCAAGCACTTTGAATGTAAAGATTCTATGTTGAATGTTTTCGCTTAAGAAAATAAAAATCATATCACAAAATAACATTTCAAATCATAAATTATTGTCATTACAAACAAAAAAGCAAAAAAGAAAAAAACCTAAAAACCAACTGCATAAGAAGAGTAAAATTTTGAATTATTGTCAACTTTTCATCAAAATGTTACAATTCAGATAGTGAATGGGGCCACTTTCAACATTCATTTTCCATAGCTTCCTTAACAGCTCTGCATTTGCATTTGCGTTTGCAATTTCATTTTCATTGGGCAACACTTCTGTTTTCTTCTTTTTCCTTCCATAAAAACTTTCATCCATTAGAATGCATGTTTCAACAAATATTTGTCATTTCCTCTTTGGCTAGTCAAAGTCATCTCAATTGGATCAAGATCCTCTTCATATTTTTTTTCTCAATTTTTTTTCATTATGGTCTTAGATGCATATCATATTATACATTTGCTATTAAATAATTCAATAATACAAGATGTGGCATATCCAATATACCTTAAAGAAAAGAGAAATCAAGAAGCATTGAAGAGGAGTCATTCATATCCATCTCAGTCCTTGTTTAAAACTTCTATTCATTTTTTTGGCATTCAGTGATTATTAAATGCATATTTCACATGAAGCATAGGTGATTTTGTTTTCTTTTTAGAACATGTAAGAAAGTATTCATTAAATCATAGAGGTAAAATGTGATGAAAGCCTGAAACGAATAATTACATTTTTTAAAAAAAAAGTAGCATCAAGAGGGGGAAAATGACATTTAAAAAAAAAAAGAAAAAGAGCAGCATCAAGTTGGTAAATATTAGTAACACAAAATCCATTAAGATGATAAATATTTTTTTTAAAGGAAGTGATAAGAGTATTACAATTAATTAATCAACTCAATTTAATAATACAATTACATAGCAACAGAACAACACAATTAAAGAATTTAATAGCAATATAAGCCTCTCAAATATGGACCACTGATGGATAAATCAGTTCGCCTCATAATTGAACAGAAATAATTCTCACATCTCTTATTAAAAGAAGTGAGACTTGAACCGGTGACTTACTCCTCAAATATGAAATGTCACTTCATCACGGAGGACTTAATCCTAAAAAAGGTGCAAAACATTGTTAAAAAAGGACTTGAACCTTGCATCAAGGGTAGGCAAATTAAGAAGCAGAGGGCATATTTATCAGCTTATCAACACCAAAAAATCAACTTAAACCATAAGAAGTATCCTTGCAATTATAAAGATCTCACTAGTCACTTCACACAAAGCTAATATACAGTTAAAAACATATGAATTATAGAAAACTACCAACCGAGAAAAAAAACTTTATATACATGTGTGAGATTGAAGTATTAACCATTATATAGATAACAAACCCACAAAAGATGACCGTTAGTAATCGCAGCCTGCATCTGATTCTCTGCAACCAGGCTCAACTTCTTACACTATCTTAGATGTACACCCAATGCAGTTGACGCAAAACAATGCTCCCCTCCAACAATTCAAATTCTAATGGCCAGGAAATCCTCAAAATTCTTTAGCACCAATATTCAAAAAGTAATGTTAGAAATCTTAAATTTTTATTTTAAACTTATATCTAAAATGATATGATAGTAAAAAAAGAGTAAATTTAGTGTGCGAGATTTTTGTTATTGTGAGTTCGCCGAAGAGAGTTAGATGTACGTTGTTTTGTTATCACAAACAGAAAAACTATTTCTATGACTCAACTTGTGCCTTTCCAAGTTATAGTAAAACAATTTTACTCTTGTACCAAAGATTATTCATAAATGATATGAGAATGACGTATCAAGATATTATTGTGTCGTATTAATTACATGATTTAATAATATAGTAATTTATGAATAGAAATTTAGACGTTATTGATGTCCAAGAGGACCAAAACTAAGAGCAGCAAAACCCAAAGCTGGAGGAAGGAGCAACATTTGCTGTTGATCACACTGAAGAAGCAACATATGGTAAGATTTTCCTACTTTTGTAAATGATTCCATTCAAGATGATAGCTTTACTTATCAAAATGTTATGTGAATTGTAAATAAAATTATTGACATTTTAAGAAAGTGCAAACAAGCCCTTGGGGAATGCCCAAAACATGTGCTATGCAGCCCTGGCGCCTTCAAATTTTTGGGTCAGGCTAAACCCCTGCAACAACTTAAATAGAACTGTGCTTGGAACCGGAACGCGTAGAAAGGCATTTGGAAAAGTACAGATGAATGAAAAGATAAGAAATCACTAAGAGCAACTCTAAAGAAGTTGTCATTTTGAAATATCAAAAAATTTATTTACAATTTTGAATAGTGTTATATCATCTCAAAATTATAAATCTTGTTCAATCACAGGTGCCTAAATGAGATGGCATTTTAATATTTTAATATTTTTTATTAAAAAATATAATTAAACTTAACGGTTATATTTTAACGGGTATAATTTTTAAAATGATTTGATTTAAATCAAATTATAAAAATTAATTTAATTTAAAAAATTAATTTAAATTCTAATAATTAACTAAATTAAAAAAATTATTTAACTATAAAAATTAGTTAAATAAATAAAATCATCCTAAATTAACAAAAAAATCATAACTTAAAAAATAAATATAAATAAAATAAATTAATTTAAATTACAAAAAATAATTTAATTAAAAAATTAATTTAAAAAATAACAAATTTCTTGTATATTTTGGGCTTTGGTAAGTTTTTTTCTTATATTTATAAATTTTTTTGTTAAAATATAACTGTTGAAATGATAGTCATTGTAATAGTAAAAATAAAAATAATTTTAACTGTAGAATGATATCTCTTATTTTTCTCTCACTAAAATTTATAAAAATGACACTACAAACTATTGAATGTCATTTTATAACCGCATGCTACACTCGTTAGAATGAAAAATTTTAAGTTTGTATGCCATTTGACGGTCATGAATTTGGTAGCGCAGATGGCCTGCCTTGGAGTTGCTCTAAATTTGGTATTTGGTATAATGATGATGATGATGAAGAAGTAAAAAGACTTGTATGAATTCGGCCAATTCCGACAAGATTGCGAAAGATGACCGAAAATCCTTTCAAAATTTGGATTTTGTTTTAAGATCCCAAAGAAAAACGCATTATTTTTCCCAAAGTGAAATCGTTTCCTTACCCTCAAATCCTTTGTGTTCCAAGCAAAGTACGAAGCAGCGATGGTGGAAAGGAGGGGTCTGTCCAAGCAATGGTACAATCGTAGAACATTGACCAATCGGTGAACAAGAACAGCCTGCAGCACGCGCCAGAATTGGTTTAACAGATGAGCTTCATTTTCCTTTTTATCCATATTTTTGTTCTTTTAATTTTTGCATGTTTCATAGGATGAAAGGTATTATCTGAAGGGGAAAAATATTGTTCGAATTTTCGCCTTATTCCATGAGATCCAGAAGCACTTCTTGCAACTTTCTCTCTCCATTATTGTTTCCCTCGGGCTCTTTCTTTTTATTCTGTGCTTCAAAATGGGTTCATAATTTTTTTTTTACAAGTCCGCCTGCCAAATAGCTTTTTGTGCTTCAGCTTACAGGGGTTTATAGACCAATATTATGTACAGTATGTAAATGTAGGAAATTGCTTATAACCCCCCCCCCCCCCCCCCCAACACACACACACACACACACACATATATATATATATATATATATATAGTGATGTTAGCAAAATTCCCAATTTTATTGCACAAAAGTAATCTAACCAATCTCACTTTTTTAACGTTGCTTTAAAGCATTAATGGGGTTGTTAGGAGTAACGTGCTGTAAAAAATTAACATCTCCTTCAAATCACTATGAATGAAGGAAAGTTGTTTTATATTTAATGGTTCAAGATGCAAATCTTTTGTAGCGACAATTCCAACACCAATTGGATTTTTGTCTATTTCAAAACCGAAGAGAAAATCTCAGTATAGTCAACATCTTTTTTTTTTTTATATTGAAATCCCTTTACAACTTTGTCAGACTTGCTGTCATCATGTTCTACTTTGATCCTATAAGCCTATTTGTTGTGTAAAGATTTTTTTACCCTTCGGTAGTTCAGTCAATTCCAGTGAAAAATGCAGGTTCATGTATTTTTCCTTTCTCACTAACGTGGTCAAGCCTATAATGCCACACAGATTGGAATCACTGCCTATTTCAACAACACTAATGGCATCTCTAGTGCTTGCAGTTATGTGGAGGCTGCCTTCTTTCTTTCCTCGAGCCACAGCCATGGCTCCCTTTGTGACTTTCCACGAGTCAACCAAGAAGGTAGTTGTGTTGAAACTAGCAAGCTAACCTACGAAAATCAAATTTCTCTTTAGAATAGGAATATGTTTAACATCATTCAACTTTTATATAGCCCCATTCGGTAATTTGCTTTGAAAATCTTCTGTACCAATGATACTGCAAGATTCTTCATCACCCAAATAAACCTTTCAGAAATCACTATAAACATAGTTTTTCATGATTTCTCTATGTGCAATATCGTGAAAAGAGACCCTTGAATCTACAACCCAATATTCAATGCGACTATCAAGAGGCAGAATAAAAGCATCCCGAATTAGCTATGTTGTGGCATTTGCAGATTCATGCTCTTGATTCCCATTCCCTTTCTTTTTAGGTGCATGATAGTCATTCTTCAGATGTCTCTTTTTTCCACAATTCAAACACCAGGCCTTTGATTTTCCACCTCTCTACTTTCCCTTTCTGGATTGCAATATGCCGCAATATGAATTTTTCTATGATATTTTTCCTCTGTTCTCAATATTTAAAGCAGATCCCGATGTTTCACCTGTTTCCTTCCTGCAATTTTTTTCACTTGGAATCAAATCCCAAAAATAATCATACTTCATTTTGTTAGTTCTTGAAGAACTGCTCACTGCCCTTACAGTCTCATTTTAACTTTCTCAAGGAGGAGAGAATAATCAAAGCCTTAATCTTATCATCAAATCTGATTTCTACTTAGCACAGTTGTGTCATAACTGTGTTGAACTCTTTCAGATGCTCAACCACAGGCGCACATCCTGACATCCTGAGGTTGAATAGCTACCGCATCTAATATACCTTGTTAGGCCAATCTCCAATGGTAACCCAAGTTTTTACTCAAATTTGAGTGGAAGCTTCATTTGACATGAAGCTCTCCAATCGTCACTTAGATTTTTCTCCAATCCTTTATAAAAATTCATACTTCATCTCAAAAGCTTATTCCCTTCCATTTTTGCAACATGAAAAATCGAGGGAACAACACAGTCTATATCAAAGTGCCTTTGGGACTTTTGAGACCACCATCTCTTTGTCTCAGACAACCATTGTCACAGACCACCATACCAGTCTCAGACGACCGTCTCTGTGTGTGTATATATATACACACACACGACTCATGAAGATGAAGAGATCGTTGTAGTCACCATGTCGGCTTATGAAGAAGAAGAGAGCCTCCACCACTGTCAGTTCGTTGTATCCACCACCGGCCGCCTCAACTACAATGGAAAAAGGTGGTGCCCTCCCTCTCCAAGTTCTCTTTTCAACCCCTTGCAAAATATGACCATTGGAAATTTGGGTACATGAATAATATTTTTGCTAATTTGGATAAAAATTTGAGCAAAAAGGGATTTGGTTTAGATTTGAGTAACTTGAGTCAAGATTTGGATAACCATTGGAGATGTCTTTAGAGGTAGTGGTCTTTTATACATATTTGATAGGGCTATCATAAGACATGACGTGGTCGGTTAGAAAATAAGTATTAATTTTACTTCCCAAAATAGATTTAAATCAAAACCAAACACTATTTTGTGAAAACAATAACAATTATAAAAACTGGAAAACAAAAATTGTTTTATCAAAATAGAATTAATTGAAGACAGTACAAAACTGAACTTACAGATGAAAATCAGAAACAATAATTCTGACTTACTGGCGCCAAACCGACTCCAAAAAGCGATCAGCAAGCGAAGTGGAATTCCATCCTAAGAACAGATTTTAAGCAATCCCTTCCAGGCCTACTCTTCTGACCCCTAAGATCGTTTAAACTTAGAATTTAACTAAGAGGCTTAATGGAGATAGAAAGAGTCAAGAGTCCTTAAGACATATTGAAAGTCTTTCTTGGAGGTGCTTACATTTCTCTTTTCTAAGTTCAACTCAAAGGAGAAAGCACCTTAGACTAATGTGGATCTGACCCTTTGAGGCAAGCTATGACCTTTAACTAGTTAAAGAACAAGACGGGGCTGCGGGCAAGATGGGCTTTGGTGCGCTCTTCTCGGCTCTAGCTTGGCTCCATATCAATCACTAAATTCAATTTAAATTTTTGTGCTTGCACTGTAGTCATCATTTCATATGATTGTCATTGTCACATTTTTTAATCAAATTATTTATAAATTATTGCGACTTTTTCGGATTAGACATGATGTTGCTCCTTTCTGATCAGAATGGCCTTCCATCCTTCGCTACCTGTCAATATTTGCTCCGATGATAAAGTCAGTAAATAAAAAGAGGCTGTAATTAAAAAGAGGAATTGAACATCCATTGAAAGTGTACCTTATAGTCTTTTTTATAGGTCGTAGATCTCCTAAGTTGAGGAGGATTAGGAGCCATAAAAATAGGGATTTGAAGATATCTAAAGATAGTAGTTGCCATATCGAACTTTGTTTCCTTATTCTGATGTCGATAGGATATGGAAGGTGGTGCTATGTTGTGAACCATATACCTCTGAACCCCCTGTGCTTGTGTGATTTGGATAAAACAATCTTTCTTGATATGTACCCTGAAGAGCTATATATAGACACGTGTCATGCTTTGAATATGTTTGTCACTTTATGGTATATTAGCTACTCCCCCCTGAGCCTCAGTTCTGTGGGACTTGTGCAGAGCTGAGATTAGGGTTTCTGAGGCATTACACGCGTAATAGTTATAAATGTGTCGCTCCATATTTTGAGGAGACAGCCGTTGATGTGACATTCATTGTGTCAGCCACCGGTTGGAATTACGAAGCCATCATTTTCTCAACCGCCGCAGCGGTTTAGAAGTGACATCCCCAAGCTTGAGCACCCATTATGCTTCTATAAAAAGGGGGCAACGCATCACCATTTCTCCTTTTCAATATTTGGAATTTTGTCTTGAGAATACTCAGCCTTGCAAGAGCAATTTTTGAAGTGATTTCCGGTGTACCAGATAGTACCCTTCGATCAAGACCTCGGTCAGGTTTGGTTTACAAGCGCTCCTTAAATTTCTTCAGTTGTTTTTCTCTTCTATCTATCTTTTGAACAATGTCTGTCTCTGACACTCAGTCAAGCACTGGTCATGACATCATAGATCTTCAAGGAGTAGATGACCAAGTAGAAGTAGATTTAGTGGTTAGTGGCCCTTCGGAAGATGTAGAAAATAGATTTGTTGATAGTCCAATTGGGAGTTCCGAGGTTAGGATAGTTGAGGCTTTCATGGAGCCTAGAAATATTGTGGGGGAAACCTCAGGTAGACCCTACAAAAGGAAGGACGGAGAAAGCGCCACGACTTAGGACATGATAGATTCTCTGAGGACTGCTTTTGACTTACCCTCAAATGTGTCCTGTAGGGTACTAGGACCCATAGATCGCCCCTCCAGTACTCAGCAAGACGAGATCTGTGCTTACCTTGAGTGGTTCGAGATAGGGGTTAGGTTTCCCTTCCACCTTTTTATTAGGGAATTTTTTAATTGGTTTAACATCTGCCCCGCTGATCTGAATATAAATAGTTGGAGGCATTTAGTAGGGTTCATAGTTTTAGGACACTTAAACAATGTTGAGGTAAACCTCCCATTGATTAGGAGCAATATGGACATGAAATACTTAAAAGTCGAATGGCATGTTTTATATGTCTTTCGACAAAGGATTCATACCTCTCTCCTCTGTACCCACTTCTAACAAGACCTGGAAGAAGTGGTACTTCTTCGTAAAAGGAGGCTGAGAGTTCGAGGACTTCGAGAGCCAAGTTTCAACCTTCCCACGGAAGATTGGGATTAAGGGTGAAGTCCACTTTTTGTTCTACGTTATTTGGGCTTTCTCATTCTATTTGTTGTTTTCTCTTTGAGCCTAATCATGTGCTCCTGTGCAGATAAGAGAGCTTGGAAAAGATCGATCTTCACTTCCGACCTCCAAAGGAAGTACAAGAAACTACTTCAGACCAACAATTGTTCACACGAGGCCATCCTCACCCCAGAAAACCTGATGGACGCTGGGCTGGTGTAGGATTGCACTGCAAATTTGAAGAAGTCCCTAGTCACCGGGTGGGTGTTAGGGAAGAAGAAAAAGAAGGTTAGGGAAAGTTCTTCCCCTACTGAGCCTCCTCTTCAAGCGAAGAGAAAGAGGTTAATCTCCAACTCCCCCGAGAGAACTGTCTCGGAGGATTTGGGGATTTTTCTTGTTCAGGAGGCTCTTCTGCCCCCAGTGCCTTCTGTTATGAAGAAGAGAAGGGGGAAGGGCAAATTAGTTGTTGCCTCCTCAAGGTCTAATGACTCCGGTGCGTCGACCGTAAAGAAGGCTTATGAGGACTTTTGGGCAACGGGCTCAAGCAAGTTCACAGGGCTAAAGCCTTAGAGGATTGCCAAGGACCTGATGGCCTTTCACATGAGGGTGAGTTTTGCATTACTCATCCTTATTTTTATTTTCCTGATATTGTATTTTGTGCGTAATCCGTTCTGACCTGATTGTGTTGTTTGATGTTTTTCAGGCTATGCATAGTTTGGCAGCCATTATGGACTGCCCTGAGAATCCCGAGCAGATTGACGCCCTCCAATCTGAGCTCGATGAGCCCAGGTTTTAGTTGGGAATTGCGTAGTCTTCGGTGGCGGTAGCAGAGGAAAAACTGAAGGAAGCTACCAATTCCCACTCAATTCTGGAGTCCGAGAGGGACGCCCTTGCTACCGAACTGGAAGACCTCAAAAAGAGGTTCGCAAACTTCTAGGCTGCTTCTATCCAAAAGGTTCAAGATATTGCTGAAGTCGTCAGAGCCCAAACTGAGGTGGATCTGAAGACTGAAGTCCAAGACCTAGGTGGCGAGCTGATCGAGTATGGATACTGAACCTTCAGGGCGAAGCTTCGTAAGAAGTATCCTGACTTGGATCTGACTGGGGTAGATGACATGGAAGTCTCTAAAGTTGAGATTGATGCGCTGGATGCTAACGACGAAGAAGAAGAGATGGATCCAGAACTCCTTCAAGTTGCTGCTTCAGAGACTACCGAACCAACAACTGAGTAGACTAGGGATATTTTTGTATTATTTTTATTATTATTATTTTTTATCTTGTAATTTTCTCATTTTTGGGTTAATATATGAAATTTTATTCATTCCAGAACTTGTGTCTTGTTTGACATCTTTGTGGTATGTTTGACTTCATGATAATTTCTTCAATATCTAGGCCAGTAGAAAACATAAACTCTTTAGAGACTCCAAAGCACTCATAAGCTATTTCAGAGGTCTAAAAAGTAGGATATACAGAACTGTAACATTTATAATTAAAACAAGGTTTCTTAAGTGTCTGCATACCTATAATTCATGATATACAGACCTATAACATTTGTAAATAAAACAAGGGTTTTTTAGAGGTCTGTAGAATGAGAAAAATGGACCAGACCTATAACACTCGTAATGAATACAAGGTCTTGAGGGGTCTGTACATTGATTTAATGGACCAGACCTGCAATAGTTGTAACGGATACAAGGCTTTTAGGGGTCTGTACATTAAGCGAAATGGACCAGACTTGTATCACCTGTAACGGATGAAAGGCTTTTAGGGGTCTGTACATTGAGCGAAATGGACCAGACTTGTATCACTTGTAATCGATGAAAGGCTTTTAGGGGTCTGTGTATTGATAAAATGGACCAGACCTGTAGCACTTGTAACGGATACAAGGCTTTTAGAGGTCTGTGCATTGAGTGAAATGGACTAGACCTGTAGCACTTGTAATGGATGCAAGGCTTTTAGGGGTTTGTGCATTGATAAAATGGATCAGACCTGTAGCACTTGTAACGGATACAAGGCTTTTAGGGGGTTTGTACATTGAGTGAAATGGATTAGACCTATAGCACTTGCAATGGATGCAAGGCTTTTAGGGGTCTGTGCATTGATAAAATGGACCAGACCTATAGCACTTGTAATGGATGCAAGGCTTTTAGGGGTCTGTGCATTGATGACATGGACCAGACTTGTAGCAATTGTAACGGATACAAGGCTTTTAGGCGTCTGTACATTAAGTGAAATGGACCAGACCTGTAGCACTTGTAACGGATACAAGGCTTTTAGGGGCCTGTGCATTGATAACAAACTCTGAAGTGAATCAAAAGTAGCTTTTTTATTGATAAAACTTGTGTAAATGTTCGATATTCTAAGGTCTAAGTATATGCTTCCTAGTTGAATCTTCTAGCCAATAAGTCATAGGTCTGACGATCTTGGTTATTTTGTAAGGTCCTTCCCTGTTAGGGGAGAGCTTTCCCATGGTGGGATTTTTAGTATTTAGACACACCCTTTTTAGCACAAGATCTCCGAGTTGGAAATTAATGGGTTTTAACCCCTGGTTGAAACATTTAGTCATTCTCTGTTGGTAGGCTTCAGTCCTAATCTGAGTTTGCTCATGTCTTTCTTCTAGTAAGTCCAGATTCTCCGCAACCTGTTAGTTATTGGCCCCTTGGTCAAAGCAGTCTGTCTTAAGGATTGGCATGCTAATTTCGACAGGAATGATTACCTCGGTGCCATAGGCGAGTGAAAATGGTGTTTTTGCAGTTGGGGTTCTTTTAGTAGTTCGGTAGGCCCAGAGTACTCCGAGGAGTTCTTCGACCCATCTTTCCTTGGCTTCCTCCAACCTTCTCTTAATTGCTTCGAGAATAGTGCAGTTGGTAACTTCGACCTGCCTATTAGCTTGAGGATGCCCTGGAGAGGAGAAGTGGTGACTGATGTGTAGGTTTTTATAAAACTTCTCGAAAACCTTTCTAGCAAACTACGTCCCATTGTTTGAAATAATGACGCGGGGTATAACGAACCTGCATATTACATTTTTCCAAGTGAAATTCTTTACTTCTTCCTCTGTTATGTGGGTCAGTTGTTCAGCCTCTGTCCATTTAGAAAAAAAGTCAATGGTGACTAGCAAGAATCTCATGTTCTGAGGGACTTTTGGCAATTGCCCTACAATGTCTATTTCCCATTGGGCGAAAGGCCAAGGACTCGCGATAGGGACGAGTTCATGATGAGGTTGATGTTGTTATGAGGCGAATCGTTGACATTTGTCACAGTTCTGGACATATTCCTTAGCCTGCTTTAGCATACTAGGTCAGTAGTAGCCCTGAGTTAGTGCTCGGTGGGCTATGGTCCTACCATCATTATGGTTGCCACAGATCCCCTCATGTATCTCGGTTAGTACGTAATAGGCCTCTTTTGGAGTTAAGCACTGTAGGAGGGGCTGTGTGTAGGACCTTCGGTAAAGTTTTTCTTTAAGAATTAAATACCGAGCTGTCCTAATTCGAATTCTTGTGGTATGATTCTTGTCCTCTGGAAGCAACCCTTCCTTCAGATACTGAATAATGGGAGTCATCCAATTTTGAGATTGTTATGAAATTTGAAGGGATTGTATTACCTCAGTATTAGGTTTTGACTGATAGGAGATTTTCACCATTGAGTCCCTTTCTGGCTTGAGATGGGAGGCCATATTTGCTAAAGCGTCGGCCTTGGAGTTTTGGTTTCTTTCAATCTTTTGAATGGTGAATTTGCGGAAAAACTGCTTTAGTGATTTCACTAGCTCTGAGTATCTGGTCATTCTGTTATTCTTAGTGAAATTTTTTTCCAAAACTTGACTCACCACAAGCTGAGAGTTAGAGAATGCGTCAAGATCTAGAGTTTCGCATTCTAGAGCCAATTTCATCCCAATGATAAGTGTTTCATACTTGACTTCATTGTTGGAGGTTTTGAATCTCAAGCTGACAGTTTTTTCGGTTACGATCCCATCGGGAGACTGAAGTATTATACCTACTCCAAAGCCTTTGTCGGTAGACGAACCATCAGTGTAAAGTAGCTATATCGAAATGTCTGTAGTGGTTTGAACTTTCGAATGTTGTACTCCAGTGAACTCTACTATAAAGTTTGCTAATACTTGCCCTTTGATAGTAGTCCGCGGCACATAGGATATGTCAAATTCTCTTAGTTCTATTGACTATTTGACCAGTTGTCCCGAAACTTTGGGTTTATGTAAAACTGATTTTAAAGGATAGGACATAGGGATTATGACGAGATGAGCTTGAAAATATGGTCTGAGCTTCCAAGCGGATGTTACTAAGGCAAAGACCAATTTTTCAATTTCGGAGTACCTCATCTCGATGTCCAGAAGTGCCTTGCTGACGTAAAAGATATGCCTCTGAGTTCCTTTGTCTTCCTTGACTAACACAGAGCTGATAGCACTTTCTGACATAGCTAAGTACAGGAGTAGTTTTTTTCCTTACATTGATTTTGAATGTAGTTCGGGGGAGGCTAGGTATTGCTTGAGTTGTTGGAAGGCTTCTTCACATTTAAAGGTCCATTCTAGGGCCTTACTCCCCCTTAAGGCTTTAAAGAACGGGAAGCACCGATCCGTAGATTTAGAGATAAACCTGTTCAGTGTTGCTATCCTTCCATTCAGCCCCTAGATATCTTTCTTGGTTTTAGGTGATTTTAGTTCAATTAGAGCTTTGATTTGTGAGGGATCTTCCTCAATTCCTCTTTGAAAAACTAGAAAACCCAAGAATTTTCCTTTTGTGATCTCGAAGGTACATTTTAATGGGTTAAGCTTCATTCTATGTCTCTTCAGGATGTCGGACGTCTAACTTAAGTGCTGGATGTGGTCACCCTTCCGAACACTTTTGACAAGCATATCGTCGATGTAGACTTCCATTGTATCCCCAATTTGGGAGCCAAACATTTTGTTTACAAGCCTCTAGTATGTAGCTCTAGCGTTCTTCAAACCGAATGGCATCACTCTATAACAATAGAGACCTCGTTTTGATATGAAGGCTGTTTTCTCCTGGTCTGGAGGATACATTTGAATTTGATTGTATCCAGAGTAAGCATCCATGAAACTCATGAGTTCGTGACCTGTCGTGGCATTGACAAGTTGATCAATCCTAGGAAGAGGAAAGCTGTCTTCAGGACAAGCTTTATTTAGGTTAGTATAGTCAACGCAGACCTTCTATCTGCTGTTCTTTTTTTTTTTTTTTGCAAGAACTGTATTCGCAAGTTATTATGGGTAGAATACTTCTCTTATCATTCCAGCATTTAGTAACCTATGAACTTCTTCATTGATGATTTTGTGGCGTTCAGGGGCAAATGTCCTCATTTTTTGTCTTACTGGGGGATGGCTTGGATCTGTCATCAGCTTATGAGAGATGAAATCGGGATCTATCCCTTTCATATCTTTAGTTTCCCAAGCGAATACTGAAAGGTTGTTTTTTAGGAATTAAACAATATCCTCTTGCTTGAAAGGAGAATGGGCTGAGCCAATTTGTACATACTTTCCCTCTCCTTAAGTGTTGATGACCACTTTGATGGGCTCCTTCATTGGTTTGACTGGACTATCCCTTCCGCTGGGACTTAGTGGCTTGTCAATTTTAGAAGGACATTCTTCTACCTCATAAAGGTTAGAAGATGAAGAACTATCCCTCTCATGAGGGTACTGTAATTGTTATTTGGAGGGCTTTTCTTTTAGTGCGAGGGCATGACATTCCCATGTAGTGGACTGGCAGCCCTTGATGGTGAGAATTTTGTTGTTATGGACATATTTTAAGTATTGATGGAGGGTTGAAGTAACTGCTCCCATCTGGTGGATCCAAGGCCTCCCAATAATGACATTATAGGGGGATTTAGTGTCTAGGACCATGTATTCAGAGATCAGTGCCTTCTGTTTGTCCTCTTCTCTTATCGTGGTTGGTAGATCAATTCTACTTATTGGGATGCTGAGATTCCCGTCGAATTTTGCCATGATAGCAGTGGTAGCTCTAATGTCATTAGAGTTGAGCTTTATATGTTTGAAGGGTTCATAGAATAATACATTGGTGGAACTTCCAATACTCACAAGAGCCCTTCTGATCTCAAAATTAGTAATTTTGAGTGAGATGACAAGAGTATCGCTGTGGGGACAATGTATCTCAATGAAGTCCAATTCAAAGAACTGGATCTGAGGTTCTGACTTTATCTTTTTTCTCAATGACCGTGATCTGGATGAGATGGGGTTCTGCCCTTGCTTCCCGAGCACATCTTTTACTGGCTTGGTTAGACATCCCTATCATCGCATTGTCAGCGTGAAGCACAAAGATGACCTGATTATTTTATCGTTGCTGATCATTCTGAATTTCTCTCTGTTCAGGCCTTTGCTCTTACCTTCTTTGAGATGGTCTTTTTCTATTTGGGACCCGGTGGTGGAACGTTTCCAGAAGCGGCTTGCGGGTTGGAAGGGCAACTATCTCTCCAAAGGGGGGAAAGTAACTCTTATTAAAAGTACCCTAGCAAACTTGCCCACTTATTATCTTTCCATCTTCCCCATCCTAGTTTCAGTTGAAAAGAGGCTGGATAGATTCCAGCTTTGGGTTGGTAAGGAGGGGGAAAAGAATATTCATTTACTAAATTGGGACTCGGTCAAAAAGCCCACTTTGGAAGGAGGTTTGGGGGTGAAGAATTTAAGGAGGTTTAACACAGCTGTTCTTGGGAAGTGGCTGTGGCGCTTTGGGGAGGAGGTGGGTTCTTTTTGGAGGGAGACGGTGTCCTTAAAATACGGGTGCAATAAGGGGGGTTGGTTCTCAAGGATGTGGTGGGGCCAAGGGGCTGTGGTCTTTGGAGGAGCATCCAGGAGGGGGCTGCGAACTTTAGAAATAGGGTGGGCTATGTGGTGGGAGATGAGGTTAGGGTGAGATTTTGGAAGGATCTGTGGTGCGGGGATGTTGTTTTGATGACCCGCTTCCCTCAGCTGTTCGCTTTGGCTAGTTCCAAGGAAGTAATGTTTGCTGATTGTCTGGCCCGTGACGGGGACTTGGTGGTATGGAAGCCGATGTTTAGAAGAAATTTTTTTGACTGGGAATTGGAGGTGGGAAGCTTATTAGAGTTGTTACATAGTTATAAGGTGGGGAGAAGTTGGGAAGATAGGATGGAGTGGCTTGCCAATGGGAACAACTCCTTCGTAGTGAAGGACTTCTGCAGGGCCTTGATGAGGGATGAGGGGACAGAGGCTCCCTTCCCTTGGGAGATCATCTGGCATCCCGGAGTTCCAACCAAAGTGGCTTTTTTTGTTTAGGTGCCCACCAGGGGAAAAATCCTGACGGTTGATAATCTTCAGAAGCGCGGTTTTAGGTTAGCTAATAGATGCGTCATGTGCAAGGCAGCTCCAGAATCAGTGGACCATCTCCTTTTTCACTGCAATGTGGCCCGCGACTGTTGGGGGTTCATCTTCTCGGCCTATTGCTTGGGTGATGCCGCTCTCCCTGAAGAATCTTCTGTTATGCTGGGAGGGTGTTAGAAGCAGAAAAGGTTCTAGGAATAACTGGAGTATGGCGCCGATTTGCATGATTTGGACTATCTGAAAAGAAAGAAACTCTAGGATATTTGAGGGGAATGAAAACCCTCTGCATATATTGAAAGATTCCTTTTTGCGCATTTTATTTTTTTGGGTCAAAAGGACCCTTCCCTTGTACGTAGGCTGCTACATTGTGTTTTTTGGGGGGAGTGGAAAGCATAGGTGCTGTTCTGCCTTTGTAAATGGGTTGGCCCCCCTCGGGCAGTCTTCTATATTATTTTCATTACTTATAAAAAAAAAATAGTCTTCTATATATTAGTTACAGCAATATAACCGTCCAAGCAAATTTGAATAGACTTATTAATTCTATTTCCTTTATTTTTCTACAAGTTAAAAATTCTGTTCAATGTGGTAGAGAAATAATCTCCATATACCATAACATGCATTATCTGAATTATTAGAGTAATTAATTAATTCTTCGAATAATCAGTGGCGGATCCAAACCACAGACAGGGAGAAAATGTAAGAATTAAAATTTAGGTCGGCTTCGTGGAAATACAAAATTTTTTGAAGGGAATCTTTTAATTTTTTTTTTAAAAAATTCAATAGAACATAGTTGTAAAAAAATAAATTTTGGGGGGCAATGGCCTCCCTAGCCTCTCACAAATCCACCAGTAAGAATAAGGATATTTAGGCCATGACACATCTATTCGCTTTATTTTAAAAATATAGAGATTTAACCAATCTATTACTTTATTAGCAACCACTCAAGAACCAACCAACCAAAGTTAGCTAAATGGGAAACATTGCACTTTGAGGACATTAATTATACAAGGCAATAATTTTAGTGTTATATATTTAAATCAAATTGCAGATTGATGCTTAGAATGAAAATAAATACTCCACGATACATAGTAAATTATTTTGAACACAAGGATTTGGTTTTACTATCAATATATGTGTGTAATTTACCTATCAAAAAACATATCCTTACTAAACTAAATCGCCTTCCACACTCTCCACTAGTGGCTGAGCATGATGACTATGAGAAAGTGTTATTCGAGTTCATAACAACTTAGAGACAATGTGCATGGTTGGCCTAGCCTGTGGATTTGTATGTAAACAAGCAATGGCCAACTTTGCGATGGATAGCAGTAATTGTTCAACTTCAATTGATGGAGGTGAAGGATGGTGGTCCAACATATTGTTTAACATTATGTTCTCAGACGATGAAGATGATAGTGAGGCAATGAAATCACTTGGATACTTTCCTTTGATCACTTCTAGTGTCAACACCCCAAAACTAAACACGTCACACTTTTCAGTTACCTTCATTGTATAAGCAAGCTCTGCAAAGAAAAAGAGAAATGTGATCATAAGATTGCTCTATATTTTGTCAATTTAGGAGAACATGGAGCTATCTTTACCTGGTGCAACATAACCACATGTGCCTGCAAATGCACTCCTATTTGATGAGTCTAGCTTCAGAAACTTAGCTGTCCCAAAGTCTGAAACATGAGTCTCGTACTCAGAATCCAGCAAAACATTATTGCTTGTTATGTTTCGGTGGACAATTGGTGGTGAACAATCATGGTGCATGTAAGACAAAGCATGAGCCACACCCTTAATAATATTCACCCTCCTAAGCCAATCCAATTCTATAGCCTCTTCTTTTTTTCTCAAGATTGTGGCCAAACTACCCCTTTCCACGTATTCATAAACCAAATATGAGTTTCGAGCATGTGAACAGAAACCATAAAGTTTTATAATGTTTCTATGTCGTATTTCTGTTAAAGCCCTTACTTCGTTAATAAACCCTTTACGATCTGCTCTCTCTGGTAATGGGTGAAGTTTCTTCACGGCTACTATATTAGACAACAGTTTCGCTTTGTAGACTGTTCCACATCCTCCCTGTCCAATGAAGTATGAGATATCAAAATTGTTGGTGGCCTTTATAATTTCATCATACATTACTTCTCCATCAGAAGTTGTTATTGAAAAGAGATCTTCAACTTGCATTTCGCTTGGTTGAACTTCTCTCTTTCCCTTTCTTTGCTCAAACATAATGAAAAGTATATTGAATGCCCCTAGGAGTAAAAGTGCTCCAGAAAGAGGGAGGACGATTATAAGAATGATTTGGTGATCTTTTTTGGCAGTATGTTGATACACCACAGAGGAATTTTTGCATGGTTGCAATCCCATAACATTGCCACACAAACCTTTGTTCCCTTGCATTGCCTCTATGGTGGCATCTCTAAAGGCTTTGTTATTGGGAATGGGACCTTTGTACGAAATGTCAACATACAACAAGCCATGCATTTCTTCAAAATCCTTTGGAATGAACCCAGATAGGTTATTGTGGGAGAGATTCAACACTTCCAAACTCTGCAAACTTATGATTTGCGGCGGTATCTCCCCCGAGAGCACGTTGTGACTCAGATCAAGCTGAGACAGATGAGTTAACTTACCTGTCATCAAAACTTGTTTTTGCTCAAGTTTAAGTGTGTCAGCTGCAACCAATTCTGTAGATTTCCTGGTATTGACCCATTCAACTTGTTTGTGGAAAGATCAAGAGACAATAGTTGAGTTAGCAACCCAAACTCTGGAGGTATACCCCCAGAAAGTTGATTATCATTCAAAATCAGCTTCAGCAAAGTCAACTTCCCTAATTCCTTTGGAATCTCCCCAACTAAATGGTTTGAGGAAAGATCAAGATTCTTCATTTGAGTAGAGCTTCCAAGCTCTGGTGGTATGCTTCCGGTGATGTTGTTCCCTGCCATCCGTAGGTCAGTCAACTGTTGGCACTGTCCCCATTTATATGAGATTTCACCAAAGAAATTGTTGTAACTTAGATGCATGAATTTCAAGTTCGGATAAACACCAAAATCTTCAGATATATTTCCAGTGAGCTGGTTTGCATCGTGCCACAATCTGAGTAAGCTCGAGCAGTTTCTCAAGCTTTTGGGGATTGGACCATTGAGCCAGTTATTATTTACCGTGAAGTATTGAAGTTTTCCTCCTTGGCAAATCAGGTCTGGCAAGTGGCCAGATAACTGATTATTGTCCATTATAAGCCAGAGCAACTTTTTCAGATTCTCAAATTCTTTTGGAATGAGACCTGAAAGTTGGTTGTCACGGAGAAATAAATATTCCAAGTTGGTCAAATTGCCAAATGAAGAAGGAATTGAACCATTGAGCTGATTTTCATCCAATGCTAGATCAGCGAGAAACTTCAAATTTCCTAATTCTTTAGGAATGGAACCAGAAAGTTGATTAGTGGAAAGATATAGAAGAGTTAGGGAGGTCAAATCACCTAATGACGCTGGGATTGAGCCTGATAGATTGTTTGTTTTAAGGCTTAGCTTATCGAGCAATTTCTATTTTCCAATCTCTGGTGGAATGGGACCAGATACCTGATTGTCGAATAGGTGCAGCACTGTTAGGTTTTTCAAGTTTCCAAAGGTTGAAGGGGTGGGACCAGTTAGAAGGTTGGTATCCATGTAGAGCTCAACAAGATTGGAGAGATTTCCGATTCCTGGAGGAATGTAACCAGAAAGGCTGTTATTGTAGAGAGATAAATAAGTCAAGTTACTCATATTGCCCAAAGAAGCTGGAATTGTCCCTTCAAGATTGTTGGTGTACAAAGAGAGCTCAGTAAGAGACCTCAGCTGAGCTATTTCTTCAGGAATTGAGCCGTTTAACTGGTTATCGTTCAGGTGGAGGGTTGCAAGATTTGTTAGCAGGCCTATTTCTGGTGGGATTATTCCCGAAAATAGATTCATGGACAAATCTAGATAGATGAGTTTGGAGCTTACTGATTTGTTGTGAGATGGTACCAAAAAATTCATTCACGCTGAGTTCAAAATAGGCAAGGTTTGGAAGAGATGAGAATGGAAAATCATATAATGTACCTTTTACACTTGAATTTGTGAGGTTCAGTCTGTTGACGGTTCCATCGATGTTGCAGGAAACTCCAAGCCAAGTGCATGGGCTGGCACTTGTTTCTTAACTGGTAGCATCATCAGGAGGAAGTGTCCATGAACTTAGAATAGAATTGTTTTGGTGTTGAAGGGTGGCTTTCCATTTGAGGAGAGCATTAGCCTCTTGAGCAGAAGCAGAAGCAACATTGGGTGAAGAGAAAAACATAATAAACAGTGCTAAGGAAACAAAGGAAATGATCTTCTCGAAGGTTAAAGACCCCATGGTTTTTAATTTGATGTATAGCAGATGTTGGATTAAAGCTCTTATTTGTATACCTATTATTCGACAAGTGCCATAATATTTTATTTCAACTTGCAATACCATAGACTTGGAAGTCTACTTTTGCTGCTGACTAATATTCTCATAAGAAAAATGATGGCACACTCACTTTTGCCTCTTTTTACACAAAGACAGTGATATCTTTTATTTCTTTGACAAAATGCATATTCAAGTTAGAAAAGGAACCAACCATATGTTGACCAGGGCCGCCTCAAAACAAATTGAGGCTTTGCGCAGGGTCAAGGTCCCTGTCTCTTTACTAAAGACAGCAATGTATATTACAAGTTGATGGGGGTAGGGATGAAGAACCTAGCAAACTGTTTCAAACCCTTTCAGCTGTATATGCATGTTTTAGGAATTATTGTTCAGTGTGCTTTGTATAATTAGAAAAAATAAATGGTCCCAAATCTTGAATTTCAAATGATGTTACCATGCATCATTGATTCACGTATGCACAGTAATGATACACTCATATCATTTGGATTCAAAATTTGGGACAAATGGGAAGGATAGAATTAGTCAATTAGAAGTGTTTGTGAAACTCAGGGCTTGGGTATTCTTACCATTGCTTGATAGATTGCATGGATGATAATGGATCCATCTCGTCCTTTCATTTACCAATCTCTATCTACGATTTAGAGGATTTAAATATGATTAATAATAACATTGAATTTAGGTGTGTAGACTTACTTGGGTATTGCGGGAATAAGTTAATAACTGCTTTATTCTATCTCTTTCTTTTTCTGTGTTTTTCATTTGGATTTGATTATAGGGTTGTTGACTTTGGACTTTGGTATTCCTTTGACTGCTTTATGGTTTTATAGTGGATGATAATAACTTTGAATTTAGGACTTTAGACTTGGGCCTTGGTATCTTAAACTTTCCTTAGTGATCTCTTTTGTGTTCTCATTTAGATTATGAAATTTTAGTACTAGTTTGTTGAAGTTGGTAAATGTTACCATCACCATGAGCTATTCTGAAACAACTCTTATTGGGACTGATGGTTTTTATTGCCAAAATCACACTTCATCATAGTAAAATATTATGCAACAATAAGTAAGTGGTCCTAATCTTTAGGATACATTATACTGACATTCCCTCACATTTCTGACAACTACCAATATAATTTTTGAAAATTTTTAAATTACTTTGTGATCTTCTATTTTTATTGACAAATTATACATGTCTCTCTTTTTATCTAATTTTTTTTAAAATGACAAAATCTTTTTCATTTTTTAAATATTTTTTCAATTTTGACTATTTTTCTTACTTGTTTTTTTTTTGAAAAAAATCATTTTATATAAAATAAATTTAAAACAAATAACTTATATTTTATTTTTGGTCAAGAATGTTTTAATTAATATTATTTGAAAATAAAAAAAATAGACAAAATTGAAAAAATAAAATAAAATAAAAGTGGCACTTGTGGCATTTTGAAAACAAAATGGACTGGAGAGAAAGTAGACGTAATTTGTTAGTAGAAGTAGAGGAGAACAATATAATTTTAAAAATTTAGGAGAAGCTTTTGTAATTGTCAGAATTATCAAGGAGATCAATATAATTTATCTAGTATTTATTTTGAAATTACCTTTGAAGATAGTTAACAAGAGAAAACCAATGTCAACAATTGTGTAGTTTATTTTTGGACCCTGAACACCATTTTCATCTTCTATGCTTTTCTGTTTCCATTTCTAAGTTCTTTGTAGCTTTTTTTTCCTCTTGATTGAATACAACTCTCCACCGCTGTGTCTTTGTTTTGAATATGAAAAACACAATTAAATTTTTGTTTGGTTGTTGCTTTGAGAAAAACTTCAAATATAGTAATAGTGTTTTTTTTTTAATCAGTAATTAATAGTGTTTATGCATTTAGGTGGTGGACAATTCTAAGCCCTCAGTGGTTTAACTTGATAGGTTTCTTGTGTTGCCAAGAGGACTGAGCTTAATTTTAAAAATTAAGAGATTTAACCAATCTACTACTTTATTAAGTACCCCTCAAGAACCAACCAACCAAAGTAAATGAGAAATATTTCACTTTGAGGACATTAATTATACAAGGCAATAATTTTAGTGTTATATATCAAAATCAAATTATAGATCCATGCTTAGAATGAAAATAAACACCACATGATACATAATAAGATATTTTGAACACACGGATTCTTAGTGTAATGCTATGGTTTCCCAATTTATATCCCAAATTGTATACCCAATGTAATGTGTTAGGATATGATGACTTTAAAAATCACATCTTATAAGACTCTGTATATTAACACATCACATTAGAGATACAAATAGTGATATAAATTGAAATTTTTTAGCATTACTCTCTTACTAAACTAAATCCCCTTCCACACTCCAAGTGTGATTGAGCTTTATAGCTCTAAGAAAGTGTTGTTCAAGTTGATAACAATTGAGAGACAATGTGCATGGTTGGCCTAGATTGTGGATTTGTATGTACACAAGCAATGGCCAACTTTGCAATGGATGCTAGTAACTGTTCAACTTCAATTGATGGAGGTGAAGGACGTTGGTCCAACATATCTTTCAACATTAAGTTATCAAACGATGAAGATGATAGCGAGGCGATGAAATCACCTGGATGCTTTCCTTTGATCACTTCCAATGTCAACACCCCAAAACTAAACACATCGCACTTTTCAGTTACCTTCATTGTGTAAGCAAGCTCTGCAAAGAAACAGAGAAATATGATCATGTACACATGCTTTGCACTCTTTCAATTTATGGAAATATAGAACTATCTTTACCTGGAGCAACATATCCGTATGTGCCTGCAAGTGCACTCCAGTTTGATGAGTCTAGCTTTAAAAGCTTAGCTGTGCCAAAGTCTGAAACATGAGCCTCGTACTCAAAATCCAGCAAAACATTATTGCTTGATATGTCTCGGTGGACAATTGGTGGTGAACAATCATGGTGCATGTAAGACAAAGCATGAGCCACGCCTTTAATAATATTCACCCTCCTAAGCCAATCCAATTCTTTTGCCTCTTCTTCTTTGCTCAAGATTGTGGCTAAGCTACCCCTCTCCAAGTATTCATAAACCAAAAACGAGTGTCGAGCATGTGAACAGAAACCATAAAGTTTTACAATATTTCTATGTCGTATTTCTGTTAAAGCCCTTACCTCATTTATAAACCCTTTACGATCTGCTCTCTCCGGTAATGGGTGAAGTTTCTTTACAGCTACTATATTAGACATCAATTTTGCTTTGAAGACTGTTCCGTATCCTCCTTGACCAATGCAGCATGAGATATCAAAATTGTTGGTGGCCTTTATAATTTCATCATACATTACTTTTCCATCAGAAGTTGATACTGAAAAGAGATCTTCAACCTGCATTTCGCTTTGTTGAACTTCTCTCTTTCCCTTTCTTCGCTCAAACACAATGAAAAGTCCAATGAATGCCCCTAGGAGTAAAAGTGCTCCAGAAAGAGGGAGGACAATTATAAGAATGATATGGTGATCTTTTTTGGCGGTATGTTGATACACCATAGAGGAATTTTTGCATGGTTGCAATCCCGTAACATTGCCACACAAACCTTTGTTCCCTTGCAATGCCTCTACAGTGGCATCTCTAAAGGCTTTGTTGTTGGGAATGGGACCTTGCAACTCGTTGTACGAAATGTCAACATACAACAAGCCACGCATTTCTTCAAAATCCTTTGGAATGGACCCAGATAAGTTATTGTTGGAGAGATTCAACGCTTCCAAACTCTGTAAACTTGTGATTTGCGGTGGTATCTCCCCCGAGAGCGAGTTATGACTCAGATCAAGCTGAGACAGATGAGTTAACTTACCTATCTCAAGTGGAATCTTTTGACTAAACTTGTTGTTGCTTAAGTTTAAATACGTCAGCTGCAACCAATTCTGTAGATTTCCTGGTATTGACCCATTCAACTTGTTTGTGGACAGATCAAGAGACAATAGTTGAGTTAGCAACCCAAGCTCTGGAGGTATACCCCCAGAAAGTTGATTATCATTCAAAATCAGCTTCAGCAAAGTCAACTTCCCTAATTCCTTTGGAATCTCCCCAACTAAATGATTTGAGGAAAGATCGAGATTCTTCATTTGAGTAGAGCTTCCAAGCTCTGGTGGTATGCTTCCAGTGATGTTGTTCCCTGCCATCTGTAGGTCAGTCAACTGTTGGCACTGTCCCCATTTATATGAGATTTCACCAAAGAAATTGTTGTAACTTAGATGCATGACTTTCAAGTTCGGATAAACACCAAAATCTTCAGATATATTTCCAGTGAGCTGGTTTCCATTGAGCCGCAATCTGATTAAGCTCGAGCAGTTTCTCAAGCTTTTGGGGATTGAACCATTGAGCCAGTTATCATTTACCGTGAAGTTTTGAAGTTTTCCTCCTTGGCAAATCAGGTCTGGTAAGTGGCCAGATAACTGATTATTGCTTATTATAATCGAGAGCAACTTTTTCAGATTCTCAAATTCTTTTGGAATGAGACCCGAAAGTTGGTTGTCACGGA
This sequence comes from Nyssa sinensis, assembly GCA_008638375.1. Taxonomy (NCBI): domain Eukaryota; kingdom Viridiplantae; phylum Streptophyta; class Magnoliopsida; order Cornales; family Nyssaceae; genus Nyssa; species Nyssa sinensis. The sequence goes on from CM018038.1 coordinate 12,735,511, forward strand.
GAACTAAATATTCCAAGTTGGTCAAATTGCCAAATGAAGAAGGAATGGAACCATTGAGCTGATTTTCATTCAATACTAGTGTAGCGAGAGACTTCAAATTTCCTAATTCTTTAGGAATGGAACTAGAAAGCTGATTAACGCATAGGAACAGCACTGTTAGGTTTTTCAAGTTTCCAAAGGTTGAAGGGATGGGACCAATTAGAAGGTTGGTATTCATGTAGAGCCCGACAAGATTGGTGAGATTTCCGATTCCTGGAGGAATGGAACCAGAAAGGTTGTTATTGTAGAGATATAAATAAGTCAAGTTACTCATATTGCCCAAAGAAGCTGGAATTGAACCTTCAAGATTGTTGGTGGACAAAGAGAGTTCAGTAAGAGACCTCAGCTGAACTATTTCTTCAGGAATTGAGCCGTCTAACTGGTTATCGTTCAGGTGGAGTATTGCAAGATTTGTTAGCAGGCCTATTTCTGGTGGGATTATTCCCGAAAATAGATTCACGGACAAATCTAGATAGATGAGTTTGGAGAGGTTACTGATTTTTGGTGAGATGGTACCAAAAAATTCATTCAGGCTGAGTTCAAAATAGGCAAGGTTTGGGAGAGATGAGAATGGAAAATCATATAACGTACCTTTTACACTCGAATTTGTGAGGTTCAGTCTGTTGACGGTTCCATAGATGTTGCAGGAAACTCCAAGCCAAGTGCATGGGCTGGCACTTGTTTCTGAACTGGTAGCATTATCAGGATGAAGTGTCCATGAACTTAGAATAGAATTGTTTTGGTGTTGAAGGGTGTCTTTCCATTTGAGGAGAGCATTAGCCTCTTGAGCAGAAGCAGAAGCAACATTGGGTGAAGAGAATAACATAATAAACAGTACCAAGGAAACAAAGGAAATGATCTTCTCTAAGGTTAAAGACGCCATGGTTTTTAATTTGATGTATAGCAGATGTTGGATTAATGCTCTTATTTATACACCTATTATTCGACAAGTGCCATAATATTTTATTTCAACTTGCAATACCATATTCTTGGAAGTCTACTTTTGCTGCTGACATTAATTCTCCGAAAAAAAAATGATGGCACGCTGTGAAGACTTTCGCCTCTTTTTACACAAAGACAGTGATATCTTTTATTTCTTTGACAAAATGCATATTCAAGTTAGAAAAGGAACCAACCATATGTTGACCAGGGAGGCTCAAAACAAATTGAGGCTTTGCGCAGGGTCAAGGTCCTTGTCTCTTTACTAAAGACAGCAATGTCTATTACAAGTTGATGGGGGTTGGGATGAAGAACCTAGCAAACTGTTTCAAACCCTTTCAGCTGTATATACATGTTTCAGGAATTATTGTTCAGTGTGCTTTGTATAATTAGAAAAAATAAATGGTCCCAAATCTTGAATTTCAAATGATGTTACTATGCATCTTTGATTCACGTATGCACAACTAATGATACACTCATATCATTTGGATTCAAAATTTGGGACAAATGGGAAGGATAGAATTAGTCAAATTAGGAGTGTTTGTGAAACTCAGGGCTTGGGTATTCTTACCATTGCTTGATAGATTGCGTGGATGATAAGGATCCATCTCGTCCTTTCGTTTACCAATCTCTATCTACAATGTAAAGGATATAAATATGATTAATAATAACATTGAATTTAGGTGTGTAGACTTACTTGGGTATTGCAGGAATAAGTTAACATCTGTTTTATTCTGATATTTAGTATACATTATACTGACATCCCTTGTGTTTCTAACAATTACAGAGACATCTCTTGAAATTTTTAAAACTATATTGTCATCTCCTACTTTTATTGACAAATTACACATACCTCTCCTCTTGTCCATTTTTTTTCAAAATGACAAAAATATCCTTTTCATTTTTTTAAATATTTTTTCAATTTTGACTATATTTTTCTTACTTTTTTTTTTTTTAAAAATCATTTTATATAAAATAAATTTAAAGTAAATAACTTATATTTTATTTTTGATCAAGAATGTTTTAATCAATATTTATTTGAAAATAAAAAAATAGACAAAATTAAAAAAATAAAATAAAAGTGACACTTTTGGCATTTTGAAAACAAAATGGACTGGAGAGAAAGTATCTGTAACTTATTAGTAGAAGTAGAGGACGATAATAAAATTTTAAAAATCTAGGAGAAGTCTTTGTAATTGTCAGAATTATTAAGGAGGTCAATGTAATTTATCCTAATATTTATTTTGAAATTGCCTTTAAAAATAGTTAACAAGAGAAAACCAATGTCAATAATTGTGTACTTTATTTTTGGACCCTGAACACCATTTTCATCTTCTATGCTTCTCTTTCCATTTCTAGTTTTTTAAATATGCTATTGTAAGATAACTATTTTAGAGAATATAAATACAATGATAATAACTTTGAATTTTACGCGTGTAGTATGTAGGCCCAAGTATTGCAACAATAGTCTCTCTACTTATAAAAATTCATACGATTTAATTGCTTGGAGACTCGGACATCGGTATTTGTTTGACTATGTTATGATTTTGTCGTTGATGATTAATAACTTTGAATTTTACGCGTGTAGTATGTAGGCCCAAGTATTGCAACAACAGTCTCTCTACTTATAAAAATCCATACGATTTAATTGCTTGGAGACTCGAGCATCGGTATTCGTTTGACTGCGTTATGATTTTGTCATTGGTGATTAATAACTTTGAATTTTACTCGTGTAGTATGTAGGCCCAAGTATTGCGACAACAGTCTCTCTACTTATAAAACTTCATATGATTTAATTGCTTGGAGACTTGGGCATCTGTATTTGTTTGACTGCGTTATGATTTCGTTGTTGATGATTAATAACTTTGAATTTTGCGCGTGTAGTATGTAGGCCCAAGTATTGCGACAACAGTCTCTCTACTTATAAATATCCATACGATTTAATTGCTTGGAGACTCGGGCATCGATATTCATTTGACTGCGTTATGATTTTGTCATTGATGATTAATAACTTTGAATTTTACGCGTGTAGTATGTTGGCCCAAGTATTGCGACAATAGTCTCTCTACTTATAAAAATCTATACTATTTAATTGCTTGGAGACTCGGGCATCGGTATTCGTTTGACTGTGTTATGATATAGGCCCAAGTATTGCGACAACAGTCTCTCTACTTATAAAAGTCCATACGATTTAATTGCTTGGAGACTTGGGCATCGGTATTCGTTTGACTGCGTTATGATTTTGTCATTGATGATTAATAACTTTAAATTTTACGCGTGTAATATGTAGGCCCAAGTATTGCGACAACAGTCTCTCTACTTATAAAAATCTATACGATTTAATTGCTTGGCTTTCGGTGCAATTAGGTCGATATCCGGCATTTTAGTCTGTCAAAATTCCAAAATGGGTCTTTTTGGAGTTGAAACTTGCATAAGTTTCAAACCGAGCATCCGAACCGAGTGTCGTAAGTTCGTGCAAGTTTATTTTATCATTTGTGAGGTGTGTGAGGTGGTTTCGGTGCAGTTAGGCTAATATCCGGCATTTTGGTCTGTCAAAATCCCAAAATGGGCCTTTTTGGAGCTAAAACTTGCATAAGTTTCAAACCGGGCATCCGAACCGAGTTCCGTAAGTTCGTGCAAGTCTATTTTATCATTTTTGAGGTGTGTGATGTGGTTTCGGTGCATTTTCTATAAATAATAAATTCACCAAAGTATATAATTTTAAAAACTTACCAAGGTTGTGAAGAGTCACGCTGTTGGCTGAGCATCGTCTGCACAAGAGCCTGTAGCTCGGAATATCGCTCCTCGAGGCTATCTAGTCTCTGGCGCAGCGCTACATTCTCTTGTTGAACTGCCTCAGTAGCTGCGTGTGCCCTAGCATCACTCTCAAAAGACGATGTCGTCGGTGCCATCCCAGTCCCTAAGCCACGCACATAGCCACGCCTCTTGCCCAGAACAATCTCCCGTATCTAGTCATCGGTCGGCGGATCCTGACCCTCAGTTGTCAGCTGATCACGCAGCCGGACCATCTCCTCCTGTACAAATATAAATATATGTTACTACTTTTATAACTTTAGATTAATATTAAATTAGTAATACTGTGGCAAGTTACATAAAAACTTACATAAAGCCGCTCTGCTTCAGGCCCAGCCCAACCCTTATTGGGGTTGTAGTGCGTCCTGTGCCACAAATCAATGGGGCTGGGTGGTGCACCGGTGTCCTGGTCTCGCTGGAGCAAATAAATAGTAGCTTCTGAAGATTGATTTCATGAATAGATTATACAATAAGAACTTGATACATTTATTAACTTACCATATCATGCCTATACTGTACAAAAGAACGTGATCCACCACAGTGGGTCACCTTCTGCTTGCTTCTACTCTCGCTATTCTTCCTGCTCAGTTCCTACACTTGGCCAAAACAAAGAAGGTTAGTATAAATGATACTGATTTAAACCAGATAACAAAAGTAATTTTGACAATTTTTACCTGGAATGCATCACTTGCGAACCGGTCGCACAGTAAGATCCAATCCTCCACCGTCACCCCCTTGTAGGGTCTGCCGCGGGGCTCTCTACCGCCTGCCACCTTCGCCTCGTAGTGCACGTGGAGACGGTGTCGATAGTCCCTGAAACGGACTCCCAGGTAACGGTCCACTGCCTTCGCTACGTGAGGCAAGTGGAGATCGATGTCAAACTTCCCCTGTAAAGCATGTCATTGTCAAAACATTACGGCATTAGAAATGTTAAAATTTAGTTCAACACAATAATAAAAGACATACCAGGATATGCGCATGAATATCCCGTAGCTCCTCTTGAGTGACGAGACTCCAGTCACTAATATGGAGTGGGGCGCGTAGTCGGCAAATGATGCCGACCTCTGTGGTAAACTGCTGTGCCCACCCACCAACGGGCTTCAACAAGCCCTCAGGTAGCTCAATCCGAAGTCACGAGCCCCCTGCTGCCTCCATCTGAGCCTGCAAACTCCGATTCTTCGACCTACCTCGCCCTCGTCTAGAGGTGGTGGCCGAAGCTTTAGAAACAATAAAATAGAAACAATTAGTACCATATTTATATAATCATTGATGTAAAGTGGAACTATCCATACCATCAATGGCAGGATCGGTCGATCCTGTAGAGGAAGGGGAAGGGGTTGATGGGTCCACCGGGGCTGCTCGTCTGCGTGAGCTTGGTCCAACCATATTTAAAAAGGAAGTTTAAAAGTAAAATCCATTACATCATAAAAATTAAAATTCATTACATCATAAAATTGAATATCCATTACCCTTGATCTTACCACATGTAACACCTATTACAATTATTCATCTGAGTTTGTATCATCATTTGAACTTGAATTTTCTTCATTCTTGGTACAATACTCTAACAATGTCTCATCATCAAAATCACTTTCCTCGTCATCATCATCATTAATGAACGTTGCATCCCTCGGATCTAATTGTGTGGTATTGGTGACGTCGGAAGCTACGACATGAATTGGTTCTACATCAGTTTTATTCAACCGATACGAACTAACATCTTCCTGATCATGCCGGACAACACCATCGTGGGCAGTTTGAGACTCTTCTTGTAGTGCCTCCTCAATCCTCTCCAACTCTTCATCTCCCTCGCCAACTTCTAGGACATCATAAACATTTCTAGTTTTTATTTTTTGGACAACATGCCAATCACCTCTTATTTTTGTGTCCGTCAAATAGAAAACTTGTTTTGCAACTGATGCCAAAACATACGGATCATATTTAAATGTCGTACGTGACGTATTAACACTTATGAAGTGCTTATCAATCTGCATTCCAGTCTTCTTATCACTTACATCCCACTAATCACATTTAAAAATATACACAGAATGACCGTAGCAATAATGTAACTGTATGATGTCTTTTAAAACACCATAGTACTCTACAGTTTGTCCTCTGTCACCATCTCCTTCAACAAGGACCCCGCTATTCTGTGTTCGTCGGCTGACCTCACGTTCCCTCGTGTGAAATCGAACACCATCAACAATTAAACCGGTGTAGCAGGATATCCTTTGATCAGGACCACATGCCAAGGAATATAATTGATCGTACGCCTCAAGAGATTGTTGGTGGCGTAATAGCTTCATCTATTAATTCAGTACAAGTACAAAATTAATTGAATACAAATGCATTAACTAATACAATTACAATTAATTGAAACCTATTCTTACACGTTCTCCGAACCACTTTGGAAACAAATTTTGTTGTCTTTGCTCCAGATCAGAACTTGATATATGTTCTCTCTGAAGCTCGATCGTATGCTCACTGCATAAGATGAGATATATTATATGTAACTTACATTTGTATACTAACGTAGTATTGCAATGATTTCGATAAACTTACTTAAAATATGGCAATGTCTCAGCGCAGTTGTTGAGCACGGTATAGTGGGCTTTTTCCAAGTCTTGAGGATGACACCATTCATATTTACGGGCACCTATTGGCCTCACATTCTGATTAAACACTGCAAGGCCAATTCGTTGCTGCCCTGGACATCTATCATAATTTCGCTCTTGACGATTAAACCTTGTCTCAATATCTTCAAGATGCATAGAGCAGAAGGTGAGACATTCACCATCAACATAAGCCTCAGCAATTGACCCTTCCGGTCGTGCTTTGTTACGCACATATTGCTTCAATGTGTGTGCAAATATCTGTTTTGATAATTAATCAGTTATACATTAAAATAGTTAGGATGGATAGATAACACAATTCATAAAATTAAATGTACCTTTCTATTGGATACATCCAACGGTATTGGACAGGTCCGCCAATTTTTGCCTCATGGGGTAAATGCACAGCTAAGTGGACCATTACATCAAAGAAAGCTAGAGGGAAAATCTGTTCCAACTTGCAGAGGATCACGACATCCCTCTCGAGCTTTTCAAGTACTTCCACATTCAACGTCTTCGCACATAATTCTCTAACGAAGCAGCCCAACTCAGTCAATGTAATCGATATGTCATTGGTAAGATATCCACGTAGTGCAACCGGAAGAAGTCGTTGTAAAAGGACATGGCAGTCATGGCTCTTCAATCCGGATATTTTCCCATCTATAACATTTACACACCGAGATATATTCGATGCGTATCCATCTGGGAACTTCACCGATTTAAACCACTCGCAAATCCTCATTCTCTCTGCGGATGATAACGTATACTGTGCAGAAGGCACGATATATTTATCACCGCTACGTATTAGGTGCAACTCTTTCCTTATTCCTAACTCCTACAAGTCCAACTGGGCTTTAACAGTATCCTTCGTCTTCCCTTCAATGTTCATTACAGTTCCCAGCACATTATCACAGATATTCTTCTTGATGTGCATAACATCCAAATTGTGCCTCAACTTAAGGGTCTCCCAGTATGGCAAATAAAAAAATATACTCTTCTTCTTCCAATTTAAGTCCACATTAGTACGCTTCCTCTTCTTAGTACCTGGTATCTTCCCAAACCTCACTGGTTGGATAAGTGCCAATTGTGCCAACACGTCTTTGCCAGACAACAATGGAGGTGACAATCTGCGCTCAATTTTTCCATCAAACAGATGCTTATGCCGATTTCGCCAGCCATGTGATGGCGGTAGAAAACGACGATGGCACATGTAGCATATCTTCTTCTCATTGGACAAATGTAAGGAACATGCATCCTTATTGCAAACCGGACATGCCAGATACCTCTTAGTGCTCCACCCAGACAAGTTCCCGTATGCTGAAAAGTCATTTATGGTCCACAGTAACGCTGCATGCAATTGAAATGTCTCATTCTTAGAGACGTCGTATGCCTCCACTCCCACCTCCCACAATTCCTTCAACTCGTCCACTAAAGGATGCAAGTACACATCAATTTCATTACCAAGAGACTTCGGCCCTGGAATAAGCAACGAAATGAAGATAAATGGTTCTTTCATATATTTCCACGGTGGCAAGTTATACAGCACAAGCAACACTGGCCACATGCTGTAGGCATTACTCATGTCACCGAACGGATTGAAACCGTCGCTAGCCAGCCCAAGTCGTACAGTACACGGCTCATTTGCAAACTATTCATGATTTGTATCAAACTCAGCCCAAGTTTGTGAATCTGCCGGATGCCTACATACATTTTTCTTAGCAACACGCTTCTCCTTATGCCACTGTATATCTTCTGCCGTCTTCTGAGACATGTACAACCTTTGTAGCCTCGGTTTTAAGGGAAAATATCTCAGCACCTTGTGCGGAATTGTCTTGCTCTTTCCTGCATTCAGCTTGTACCTGGGTTCGTGGCACACCGTACACTCCTTACATTGTTCAGTCTCCTTCCAAAATAACATGCAATCGTTTTTGCAAGCATGTATGAGAATATACCCGAGGCCCAAATCTCTTAATATTCTTTTCGCCTCGTAATATGATTTCGGAAGGGTCTCCCCAGTAGGAAGCGCTGCTTTAATCAATTCAATGACCATATTAACTGATTTGTTACTCCAACGGCTGATGGTCTTAATATGAAGGAGTTTCACAAGAAAGTCCAGTTTCAAAAACTTATCACAACCCGGATATAACCGGTTGCCTTGCTTCCCTCAACAATGACTCAAACGCGGTCGATTGTCCCGTGTCACTCCTATGACTACTCGCCCCAGTTGTAGCCCCCTACAAGTCTGCCAGCATTTGTGGCAAGTCTTCGTAACCAACCCCAACATTATCACCAAAGTCATCATCGTCGTCTTTTTCTTCATCATCAAATACCACTCGTACATCACGGCGTTCCCCGTGAAATTCCCAACACGTATACCTCTTGTCCATCCCGTGTTCGAGTAGGTGCTCTTTGGCCTCATCTATGTGCATATAATCCCTATTATTGCATCTCCTACATGGACATTTTATCCTATTTCTCCCATCTGCGGATGCACGAGCAAACTCAATAAAATCTTTGATCCCCTTCACATACCCTGGCAAATGCCTGCCCCTCAAGTCCATCCAACTCTTATCTATTTTCGTCTACCTAATACAAGTCAAAAATGATACTCATTATAAATATGAAACATGAATCCTATCACCTTCAACTTCTCTCTAAAGGGTAAGGTGGTCCTATCACATTCGTGAATGCACAATCTACATTGCAATTAGCAGCAAATCAAATGCTTGATTCCACTCAGACAAAATTTCGGCAGCATCTCCCCACGGTTCTCCAAGTATACGAGATAGACGTTAGCACGTCTAAATATATACCCAGAGAACAATAAGAGACCGTGCTGAAATTTTATCATAATGAAATATTCAAGCATATGCGCTATTGATTGCAATGCAGATTTATGCATTCCCGAACTGTCCTCTTTGGACAATTCAAGAATCGATTTTCATACGCACGAGCCCAATCGCGAATAAATTTCGCGACAAGATTCACATGTGATGAAAATGACTCCCGAACGGGGCTAGGCTTACATAAATGTAATTAAAAAATTCATTAGTGTAAGGGAAAACTCTGCTTGTCAGACAGAGTTTTGCTTTAAAAAACATTAACAATAGCATTGAAAATGCCAATACAAAACATATTGATCTTGGTTGATAACAAGTAAAAGCACCTAGCTTTCAATTTTTATTTATTAATTAAGTTCATTCATCAAGAATTATTTACTTGGCACCTGACAACAACTTAACCAACAAAAGCAAATCAATTGCTACCAAAAACCACTAACTGACTTAATAGGGCAGGTGTTTCTAGTTAATATCTCAATCTATAGGACTCAATAACTTTTATTACTTGGCAGCTAAAACAAAAATAAAAATAAAAATTATTGTTTAGAGGAACTCAAGAGCAAGGGATTAGGGTTCAAGTTGCAGTTCAATGAACACATACATAAAAAACAAGAGGGGAAAAAACACAGCCATGAAAAAATACATGTTGAATGAACACATACATGAAAAAAGGTCCAAATGTACTCATGTGTCTAGATTTCAAGAAATTTTTTGACTAAAATCCTACAAAACACTAAAGCAAGATATTTAACATATGTCATATTTAAAATAAAACAAATATGATAATTTTTTAGTCAATTCAGCCAAGATGGGAGGAGGTCCTTGAAAGGATTATGGTAAAGGTAATTTTGTGGCCAAAGACAAGTGAAGTGGTGAAGAGTTGTGGATTTGGTATTCAAAATTTAACCAATTTTAGGTGTTATATAATTTATTGAAACAAGACTGGTAAACAATGATACTTGTGTACCGAACCTTTGCTGATGTAATTATTTTGTATATCTTGTACATTGTTAGTTATATTAATAATTTTTTTTTAACTAATAAAAAAAAAAGACCAAGGTGGAAAACATCAACGACATATCTAAAAGAATCCCATCATGAAATTCGGAGGAGGTAGGTTTAAAGTCAAATTACGTAAATTTCGTGTTTTGTGTTCTTACTTTTTCACTTTCTATGGAATGCCACCTTATTCAAGACATCATTGATTTAGGGTAATAACCAAACAAGGCCCCACCACCTTGTTAGATTTAACTAAATGATACCAAATGTGGACATCTAATCATCTTAAAGTTAACAAAATGTTTTTGGTTTCCTCATTGGAAAACAAAAAGGAATTCACAAAATTAGAGAGAATAAAACAATAGTTTAGCTTGATAATTTTTTTTAATGACAAAAAACTCTTTTAACTATCAACTAATTTTGGACAAGTTATTAAAATATAAATTCAGAATATACGTAAACACTTCATAACCCACGCATCATTCAAAGAAGAGACTTAAGTTTGTAATATTAACTTATTAATCTTTGAATCTTTCTTATATGAGCTAACCTCGTTTGGTTCTAATTTAAAAAGATTGATAGATTTTTCAACTCGTGTTGTGTTTGATTAAGAATTTATGGACCTTGAACATCGCTAACATATTTTATTTTCATTTTTACCAATAGGTTGTACATAGAATTTCATGATGGCATTTATGAAAACAATACTTGGAAGTCCATAGAAGAGCTAGTGACAAATTTATCATTTCAAAATTATACATCATTGAATAACAATTTAAAATTTGAGAGTTGTTTGGGAAATTATTATTAATAACTAAAAAATATTCAAGATATTATTTTAAATAAGAAAAGTTATGTAGTTAAATAAGTTAAAAGAAAGAGGTTTTGTTTTATAATTATTTGCAATAAATTAAGAATTTCATAAATAAAAAAAACTTATTTGTGGTGGTTAGGATTTTTGGAAATAGTTTGATTTTTGTCAAAATATTTGAGAAATATTTAAGATTTTATTCATTTCATATAAATAATGGGATAAATTTGTATAATTGAAAAAAAAAATAAAGAATTTTATTATTTTAATGATGGCTTAATAGAAAGTTAGAAGAAACTTCTAGTTTGTTTGGATGAAAAAATTTGATAATAAAAGAAAAGATTAAGGTAGATTAATAATAAAATCTTTCTTATGGATTTTTTTATAAGGAGGAAGAAAGAAAAATATAGAAATATTAAGAGAAAAAGAAAGAGTCATTAGTAATAAAAATTATACCAACAACTTTGAATAATTATACCAACAACTTTGAATGATTATACCAACAACTTGAATAATTATTTGCAATCACATTGACTCTTGACTTTATTGGTGAAGGAGTAATAATTTTTGCTAGAGTGGTTGGCATTTGAATAATCATACCAACAACTTGTACCAACAACCTATTCTTACAAAATTTTAGATACATACAACAGGGAGATAACAAAAAATTGTTGGCATGCAATAGTACTTGGTTTTTTGTCTGAACATTAAAAAGAAAATAAAAGAAGGTAGATAGTCATTACATTAAAAAGCACAATTTGGCTACATAACATAAGCCAGTTTTAGCATCCATTTGTTTGCATAAAAGAGTAGGACTCATGTTACCTCTTGCAAGTGTTGACACTAACCAATATAAAGAGACGACTACAAGCACCAAGTTCTTAAAACAAAAACCCATACAAATTTGTGTGTGTGAAATAAACAGTAAAATAAGGGAGAAAAAAATGGCCTGAAATAAACAGTAAAAGGATCAACCAACAAATCTCTTTCACTTTGTCTCTGGTGGTATAAAAAACAAATCTAAACTGAACCACAAAAGAATGATGCAGATTTGATAGATTTTTGCAAAAATATAAAGAAAGAATATGAAATCTACCGTCACCGTCACCGAATAGGGTTGCCGTCGCCGAATGGGCCGTCCAATGAGCCGTCCACTGTCGTCCACCGCCGTCCGATTCGTGCTTGCAACAAGGGAGTGACAAAGACAAAGAGAGAAAAATTAGTAAGACAGCGTGAGAAGAAAAACAAACTAGGTCGGCTGGATATAAAAATGGGGGGGCTTATTAGTGACGCTCACTAAGCGTCGCTAATAAGACCCTGAGCGTCGTTAACGCTAAAATATCACTATTTGGGATGCCTAATCGAGCGTCGCCAATAATTTTACCTATTAGCGACGCCCCTGTGCGTTGCCAATAGTTAGGTGCGCGTCGCTAATAGTTTCGCGCCTAATTTTTCGCTACTTTTTCCCTATTATTCGCGACACACGACTGGGCGTCGAGAAAAGTGACTTTTAGCGACGCTTTTCATGCGTCGCTAATAATGAGCGTCGCCAAAAATATGTTTTTTTGTAGTGACACCTATGGAAGTATTATCAATAAAGCTTTTTTGCATCCCTTCAGAAAATATCCATCCAATGCACAGACCTCCAGGTCTGGTCCATCAAATGCACAGACCTTCGGGTCTGGTCCATCTAATGCACAGACCTCCAGGTCTGGTCCACCAAATGCACAGACCTCCAGGTCTGGTCCATCAAATGTACAGACCTTTGGGTCTGGTCCATCTAATGCACAGACCTTCGGGTCTGGTTCATCTAATGCACAGACATCCAGGTCTGGTCCATCAAATGCACAGACCTTCGGGTCTGGTTCATCTAATGCACAGACATCCAGGTCTGGTCCATCAAATGCACAGACCTTCGGGTCTGGTCCATCCAATCTACAAACCTTCGGGTCTGGTCCATCTAATGAACAAACCTTTGGGTCTGGATTATTTCAATAAATCTGAATGGTTATCTCTCGAAGCCAAGGGCAATCTTATTCAGCTGCTCAACTACAGGCTTACAAGTATTTTTGAACCGTTATTAATAATTCTAAGTCTTTCTTAAATTCTTATCATATGCTCTGAACTGGGGAAATCTATTCCATGTCCTTTGAGGATATAAACAGAGGATCTGACTACCAAAGATTGATATCTAGTTATTATCAGATCAGTTATTATAAGTTCTTTAGATCAGGAGGTTAAGTCCTAGACGGCTTGTTCAAGCAAGACTTCTGACAAAAATCATTACAAGTCCTACTCACCCAGTTATGTACTTCCATTTTCTCACTTAATTCTGTTTTTGAGAAACATATGCAGTTATTGTCAAGATGCTTTTGGCCTATTTGCTCAAGATTATTACAAGTTGCTCTGATCTGAAGACAGCTTTCTAATCTCAAACAGTTGAGTCAGGGCACAGTTAGTTCTTAACGTTTTTGCTTATGTTAATTAAGGTTTGAAGGGTTGGAGCCCAAGCTTATACTACAGAGCATTAGTAAATTAAGGATGTATCAAATCTACTTGGCATCCATAACAAAAATTGACAAGTATGGCAGCTCAGAAAAGTCGAAGATACTCAAAATCTCAAAAAGAGTTTATTGTATTAAACTGGAATAGAATCAGTACATCAGTATTCAGGGGAAAATAAATAAAGTACAAAAGTTTAAGCTGCAGGATCTGCAGGGGCAGGCTCTTCTGCTGAAGGAAGATCGGCAGGGGGAGGTTCCTCTGTTAGAGGGAGTTCAGAGGGGATGGCCTCAGCCACTCTGCTAGGAGCAGCAACATTGGAAGGAGGAGGAACTCTAGGAGCCACAATCGAAGACAAATCAAAGCTTAGAAACTGAAGAAGAAACCTGGACCGGAAGTTTTCAAATCCAAATTGAATGAACTCATCTCCCATTGATTCAACTTTCGCCCTCATCTCGGTCTCAGTCTCAAGCTTGGCCTGTTCAACCGCATCATGAATCTTCTGATTAGTTTGACTCCGAAGATCGCATAACTCCCTCCAAAGTTCCTCCACTGTCCGAGCCTGAAGATCCCTCTCAGACTCTATCACCTGCAGATCATTAGATACCTCCCTCAACTTTTCCTCAGCAGCATGGGCTGCAGACTGGGTAATCCCTAGTTGCAGCCTCACTTCGTCCAGTTCGGTTTGAAGTTTTTCAACTTATCCTGAATTTGGTAAAGTCTCAGTCAAAGCTGCCAAAGTGTGCATGGCCTACAGAGTACAGAACAAAAAAGTCAGTAATAATATAAAAAGGGAAAGGTGAAAAAAGAAGAAATTAAAAGTTACCTTGATCTAAAGGGAGGCCAGATCGGCCATTAGCTTCTCCGGCTTCTGGCCCTTGAACTGCAGAGGGCCTTTTTCCCAAAATTGCTTCAAAACTTTTTTGGCAACCTGGTAGCCAGATTCCTCTGAAGCCTTGGGGGCTCCAACAACCGACTTCCCCCTGCTTGGTCAGCTAGCTGGAGCGGGAGCAGCTCTAGATATTGGGACAGGGGCTTCCACCTCGCCCCCTGATTGAGTGTGCTTGGGGGAGCCAGAAATTAGTTTCCTCCTCTTCACTTGTAGAGGAGGATCATCCTGGATAGAAGACTCCCCCACCACCTTGGATGGCTCTATAGCCCACTTCGCTTGCAGACCTTTCTTCAGATCTTCGACTTGCTTTTGGCAGCCATCAGATTCTCTGGGTTAACTATAACCGTATGAGCTCGGTTGGGGTCTGAAGAAGCCGACAATATTGGTCCTGGAGTTCAGTGGTGAAGATATACCTCCTTCAGGCGCTTCTATCTGCACAAGAAGACATGAGAACAGAAGATTGTAAGCTCGGTAGTTAGAACATGAAACAGAACCAAAGCAAGTTATAAGAAAATTGGGTCTCACCCTTATTCCCAGTGACACGAGGGAATGTCGAGATATGGCCTTGGAAGTCGTCACGCTCCCATCCTCCTTTAATGAAGAAATACCACTTCTTCTAAGTCTTGTTGGAAGAGGGCACTGAGGAGAGGGGTCTGAACCCCTTATCAAAAGACATATAGAAGAGGCCTTCCGACCTCATGTAGATCCATGTTACTACGAATCAGGTCAAGGGACATCGACGTTATTCAGATGCCCTAACACTACAAAACCCAAAAGATGCCTCCAACTATTTAAATTGAGGTTGGCAGGACAAATTTGATACCAATAAAAGAATTGCCTAACCAGGTCGGGCAGAAGGAGGGTTAATCCCATTTCAAACCAGGCAAGATAAACACAAATTTCACCCCCCCTTAACGTCTTGTGGGTGATCAAGCCTGCTCGGAATCCTAAAAGAAATATTGGTGGGGAGTTTATGTTTCACCCACGTTTCTACAATCATGCTTTCAGTAATAGCACTCTCCCCTTCTTCCCTTCGGGAAGATCAACTAGAGGTCTCTCCAACCCTATTTTGGGGTTCCAAGAATGCTTCTACTATTCTAACCTCTGAACTGGAAGGGGAACCTACTATCCTATCTCCGGCATTACTAGAAGAATGGCTATCTGCAGTTTGAGTATTAGACGGCCTAACGCCGTCGCTAGAACCAGAAGAAGAAGAAGAAGTTGACATTGGTAAAAATAGAAAGAAGGAGGGAGATGAAATTTCTAATGAATGGAAAGAGGAGACAATCCGAACCTGAAATTAAACAGAAGATGGAAGTTTTGGACGGTGTATACTCCTCAAAGATCCTCCGGTCACTCTGATTCGGCAATGGCAAAAATCTCTCTTCTTTGTATATTGCAAGTGAGGGAAAGGATGTACAAAGCCTCTTCCCCTATTTATATATGTTTTCAAGGTATGGGCCCACCAAGCCGAACCGCCGTGGCGGTTGAAGGCAATAATGGCCTCAAAATCCCAAACGACAGGCTGCGCAATAAATGAACCATCAACGGACATTTTGGAAAACGAAAGGACAGAGCGCATGACTTTTCGGGAATTCGTGGCCTTAGTTACGCTTTGGGCTCAAACTAAGGCTTGGGGGGGGGGGGGAGTAGCTGATATACCACAAAGTGACAGACCAATCCCCAGACCAAACATAGCTCGGCCATTCAGAGCAGGCCAACCATTCAGAACGGGAATGCGCACTTATCCTTCAAAAGTGAATAATTGAACACGTGCCTTTAGAGCATTCGTCATACTTCAGAACTCATCACCGCCTTAACTCCCTACCGAGCAAGGGATAAGGAAACAGTCTTCAACAAAGAAACTGCCACTCATGGATATCTCCCAAGCGCCGTATTCAATAAGGTAACTGCCATTCTCTGGCGATCAAATCCCTAAATTCATGGCTCCTAATCCTAATCAACTTAGGAAAGACACAGCCTATAAATTAAACTCTAAGGTACGCTGTTATTTTCATGCTCATTCTTTGGTTTATAATTACAGTCTTTAATTTCGTTTTATTGACTTAAGCATCGGAGCGGCTACCGCCAGAGCTAATTCAGTGGCCCTCTGATTCTTTTTCTTTGAGTATTCCCTAGGCAGCGGAGTTCGGAGGCCAACCGACCTTGTTCAGCCAAAAAGTGCAGAATCATTAATAATACTTTATTATTTGAAAAATCAAAATTTAGGAAATAAACTTATAAAATTTAGCATTCTTTACTTTATTTTCTTCTTTAAACCAAATAAACTAATCTTCTAATCACCACTTGTTAAGATTTAAATGAGAAGTATAGATTAAATATTTTTGTATTGTCATAAGAAAATAATAATCTAATTAGAACATGTTAAAATTTAAATGTGAAGTATAAATTAAATGTTTTTGTAAAAATATCGTTGAGAATGATGTCACTATTAGTAAAAAAAAGTAATCAACATAATTATCATACTCATATAACCACCATCACAATAAGTCAATAACTACTTCCTTTGTCCTATATTATTTGCCATTATTGCTTTCAAGATATATCGTAAATATTTATTAATTAAGTTTCCAATTGAACTTAGATACATTACATACTTTGAAGGATAATGTTATTCATTAAGAGTTCGTTTACTCATCCCATAGATTATGTAAAAATTGTTATGTATTCAGATATATATTGAAGTGATTAGATTAAATAAAACTTCTATCTTAAAAAAATCTAATTGATATACCACAAAGCAACTAGCCAATCTTCGTGAGACACGTGTAGGTTCAGACCTACCAAAACTCGATCCTCCCGAGCTTGCTCAACGACGAAGCCTTCAGAACTCATTTATCAAGAGCAGGCTAATTATTCAAAACAGTCTTGCGCATCTATTCTTCAAAACTTACAGGCCTAAGCACAAGGCCTTCAGATCATTCCCCATGGTTCAGAGCTCATCACCGCCTTAAGCATCCAACCGAGCAGAAGATAAGGAAACAGTCTTCGACAAGGAAACTGTCATTTCTAGATATCTCTCAAACGCAGTATCCCACTTGGTAACTGTCATTCTCCGATGATCAAATCCCTATATTCACGGCTCCAAATCCTAATCAACTTAGGATCGCCATTACCTATAAATTAAACCCTAAGGTACGCTTTACACTCATGCTCATTATTTGGCTTACATTACAGTCTTTCAATTCAGTTTATTAACTTAAGCATCGGAGCTGTTACCGCCAGAGCCAATCCAGTGGCCCTCTGATTCTTTTTCTTTGAGTATTCTTCAGGCAGAGGAGTTCGGAGCCCTACCGACCTTGTTCAAGCTGAAAAGTGCAGCATCAGTTTGGCGTCGTCTGTGGGAACGAGGCCAGTCACGTACTGCTCTTCCCGTGCTCCACCAGTCCCGACTGGGGGGAATAGCTGTTGTGCCACTTTGAGTCCCACATCGAATAGGAGTCAGGCACTGGTGTCGCTTATAAGCCTCAGTCGTCCTCTCCCTTGCATCAGGCCTTTTCCCCCAAGGGGAAAGAACAAAGCCGTGAGCCGTAAGACCCATGGGCAGGCAAAGCGAACACTATAGTGCATGCGGAACCTATTATGTGCCAGGACGAAAAAGTGCAGCATCACTAATAAATAAAAGTTTCACCAGTTCTCAGCAACATTACCTTATTTTAATTAAACATTAGTTTTGGAAATGCATGTTTTTTTTAATATGAATGTGAGCAAATTAAATAATTATTCCTTCAAAAAGTCAATTGTCAAAACAATGTGAGACACTAAGTACATTTTAAAGGTAAATTTTTTAAGATTAGGTGCTTCTCAATTTCAAAAGAAAAGAAAAAATTTCATAAAAGTCAACAATTGTCTGGGCATGACTCTCATTGAGGACTTCGGCATTAATAGGTTGTGATTGAAAATAGCACCTACATGAATCAGTCATTGTGCCTTTGGCAGACAGCAAGTCTTTTGCGCACTTTAAGTCCTTGCGGAAAAATAAATGGCGGAGGGCCCATGTCCTTCAGAAGGAGGTTCCGTTTTCTTCTTTTCTTTCTTTAAAGCAGAGTTTATAGAAATAAAACAAGAAATACTTTTGAATTAGATTTTCTTAGGAAATTTGGATAATTTATGTTAGTGAATTTTTTAAAAAAAATTGTATTTTTTTTATATAGTGTTTGTTAAGTGAGTATTGAGTTATGTGATTTATTAGTACTAGTCATGAAGTGAAAATCCAAGACATCTCGTATTTATAACAATGTCTGAAAAAAATGTATAATTTCAAATTATGTGTTCATGCATGTTATGCATTTTTATTAGACACATACCTTAAAATTATTGTTAAGTTTAGATATAAACTTTATTTATAATTAATTTGACCTTAATTTAATTTAATTTTTACTATAGGTTAATCTTCTTTGAAAAATTAATTTTTGAAAAGTTCTAAACTTACTTTATTACTTTGTAATGGTATTTCTTGAAAAATCATGCTTAATACAATCGAAAGCCAAAGGTATCGTCAGGTCGAAATTTAACGAATGTCACTTTCTTTTGAGGCTAGTACAAATGAGGTGATGTCCCAACTTTAATTGGCCCCCCCACTAGTAGATGATAGGATTGGTCCTTCAAATTAGTTGGCCGAAGAACCGGATACTGAGTTATAAAAAAATAAATCATTACTCTTTCTTTGGGTTCTAGGCTCACATTGTTGTGGCACACAATGCCCACATATTTATAAATTATAAAAAATCTTATTTAAGTAGTGCAAGTGCATATTTTTTACGCAATTGACGTGAGTTCAAATTAACCTACTCACATCATTGTACCAAAAAAAAAAACATCTTTCAATTGCTAGGCACATGAGAGATTGGTACTCCTATAATTTTTTTCCCATTGGTTTTAAATATTTGTATATATAAAAAAAAAAATGTTGTTTATTTTAAAAATATGACTTGGCAATGTTTATATATATATATATATATATAAAATATTTTTAAGTATGTTATCATATGAAGTGTAAATATACTATTGTACAAGATATGAATCCAGATGTGAATGCTTCCTGGATTCACATCTGATGTTACCTTGATAGGGAGTTCACTACATAAGAATTTTGGCCTTTTGTATGCTTACATTTTCATTTGAAAATCCAGGAAGCATTCAGATCTGGATTCATTTCTTGTACAATAGTATATTTACACTTCATATGATAACATATGTACATCAGATGCGAATCCAGGATGCATTCACATCTGGATTCATATCTTGTACAATAGTATATTTACACTTCTCACAAGATATGAATCCAGATGTGAATGCTTCCTGGATTTTCAAATGAAAATGTAAGCATACAAAGGCCAAAATTCTTAAGTAGTGCACTCCCTGTCAAGGTAACATCAGATGGGACTGTCATTTGATTTGTTGACCACAGAATAACGTGTTTGGACTTCAAATGAATATATAGACCACTTTACTTCAATAATTCTCTCCTCAAACTTTTTCTTTTTTGAATTTTCGTACCATGCATTAAAAATATTATATTATATTTTATATATATATATATATATAATATAATATAATATTTTTAAGTATGTTATCATATGAAGTGTAAATATACTATTGTACAAGATATGAATCCAGATGTGAATGCTTCCCGAATTTTCAAATGAAAATGTAAGCATACAAAGGCCAAAATTCTTATGTAGTGAACTTCCTATCAAGGTAACATCGGATGGGCCTGTCATTTGATTTGTTGACCACAGAATAACGTGTTTGGACTTCAAATGAATATGTAGACCACTTTACTTCAATAATTCTCTCCTCAAATTTTTTCTTTTTTGAATTTTGGTACCATGCATTAAATTGTTTGACTATTAGAAATCAATAATTTCCTTCTTTTAATTAATGAGGATAGCACATGTTAAGATTAAAATTGAAAGAATATATTAAATATTTTTGCCAACATATGGTTTTATAGAGATAGAGATTACTATGACTAAGAAATTATTCTGTAAGACCATCATATTTATATTACAATGATTATAATAAATATTTCTAAGATATAACGAAAATTTCTTAACTACATTTTCAGTTGAATTTTAATACATTAGATAATATGATTTACATAAGTTTATATAAGATAAATTATACTGACTTCTGAGATTTCTAACAATTATGCTAATCTTTCTCACTTTATTTGACAGATTACAAATACCTCCTTGCAGTCAAATTTTTTTTTTTTTTTTCAAAATGACAAAATTGTCTATTTTTGTAATTTTTGTATACAGTTTTTCAATTTTGATCAATTTTTTTTATTTTTAAATAAATATTAATTAAAACTATAAACTTATTTTTATATAAAATAAAATAACTCTTTAAAAGAAGTTTCAAAAAATTGGTCAAAATTAAAAATATGCAAATATATATATATATATATACATATATAAGGATTTTAGAAATTGGTCAATAAAATTTCAGAAATCCCAACGAAAAGCAGTGTATTATCATAAACTTCTAAAGAAAATCAGTATAAGTTACTTTTATTTTATTTTCTATGACTATTACCGTGAATTTTCTTTTTGAGTCTTATTCCTTCAAAAGTTGAAATTGTCAAAAGTGGTGGCAATGTTGATGTGATTGTTTGTATATTTGGATTCTACTGCATTTTGGAAACAATTTTCAAGTGCCTGCCCCAAAATGTTCGTTTGTGGAAGTGACAAAATCTGAGTCCAAATCACATAACCAATTCAAAATTTCAAACCAATCATAAAATATATTGTAGTTTGCTTGTCAAACATGCTTGGTTGTAATGGCCAGGCTTTGTTTGGTCCCGCTTTCGCCTATGCATTTTACATTTTGTCATTCAGAGTTTATGAAAATATGAGAAAGGTATTATTTGTGGGTGTGACCCAGTAATAAAAATATTATTTATTAAGCTAATAAAGTATTTACTTTACATTCATTTATAAAGAAGACCTTACATTTTATGTTTATGAAAACATGAGAAAGGTATTATTTGTGGGTGTGACCGAGTAATAAAACATTATTTATTAAGCTAATAAAGTATTCACTTTACATCCCACTTATAAAGAAGACCTTACATTTTATGTCTCTATAATATAATCCTAATAAGAAATCTAAGACCTATAAAAGTGTAATTACAAGAAAAATCTTTTGTTTATATGATATAATCCAAATTAAAAATTTAATGACAATAAAAGTCTAATTTCACACAAAAGCCTCATAAATGCTCCGAAAAAAAAAATTCAATTATGTAGCTGTATGTCTAAACAAAACATGAGTGGTTATTTTGTACTCCCTAGTTTATATTTTTGTAAATTTCAGTACTCGAATATTTTCGATTACATAGTATTCTATTCCTAAAGTTTTATTCAACGTATATATTTCTTTTAAAAATCACATTTTTTTATTAAAAATCTTTTTCATCTTGCATCTTAGGAAAAAAAATCACATTTATAGTTGTCGCTTTAGGTCTCAAATTATCTTGAGCTAACTCTGAGTTCCCTCTGCACCGATAGTTGACAGTTAGAGCTTAAAGGTTGGGCTTGACTGTTACGAAAAGGAAGACTTAGTCTGATGCACGTAAATTGATACGGAATACCCCTGATTGATCCATAAAAAAAATAAATGATAAACGTGATAAGCTTTACGCGTTTTGTGAAATGAAATATTCTCACAAGACGATTTTCTAAGTTGTGGAAAAAGCTCCTCATGAAAGTGAGGCGAAACCACAACTAATTTGAAGCTCATATTTTTGGCTGTGATTGAAAATTGGTGCCAACTAAGTCACTCATTGTGCCTTTTACAGACCGCAAATGGTACAAGTCTTTGGTTGCCCCTAGCCACCGAGAGGAAAAATAAATGCAAGAGGGCCCAGTATTCATGTGATGTGACTAATTATTCAGTGTGACTGTAATGTCAACTTTTTCTAAAAATAATGAATAGTTTCTAAAATCAATTAAAATCTATGTTTTTTTTTCCTTTTTTTTTTTTGAAGTTGAGTAGACATAATTTATGTACTAATATAATCAATTAAAATCTAATAAAATTATATTTAATTAATTATGATGATTTATAATAGGTCTACTTTATTCAATACTTATAAGTTTGATTACGATCTAGGAATTCTTATTGTTAAATTATGTAGACTATGAATTTAAGTGAACGTATCAAGCATTTATAATAAATCAAAACAAAGAAAATATAAAAGATAAAATGATGTTGACGTAGCGGAAGCTTGTGAAGAAATAGGACACCGCCTGTTTCTTAAAAAATCATCCGAATCCACGAATAAAGGTAACCCACTCGAATCCACAAGCACAGAGAATAAGATCTCAGAAAGAAAGTTCTTTATTGAATGAAAAGTTAACCTTACAATGAAAGAAAGAGCCTTTATATAAGCTGCAAAACCTAATTCGTATAGGACTAGAACTCCTAATTCGTCTAAGACTAGAACTCCTAATTCGACTAGGACTAGAACTCCTAATTCAACTAGAACTTTAAAAGAAATAATTAAAATAAGAAAAAATACCAAAATTTCAAAAATAGAAATATTCTAATTAAAATAATAAATCAAAAGTCCTAAAATTAAGCAGCATTCTGGCAAAATAACAACTCTAAACGGCAACTGCAGCTCGAGGAAATTAAGTAGCACATTTTTTACCAAAAGTAGTAAAAACGCGCTTTTGACGGCCAAAACGAAGGAATTTGCCCGAAAAATGGCATACTTCATGGCAACGCGATAAGTATTAATCAGCAAGTCGATTCCAAGTCGCCCACCAAATTTCACGCAATTCCGACCATTCTGGTATTGTACGCAATTCCGTGCTAGGAATTGAATTCTTCTGCAACCTGTTCTACGTCAGATGTATAGAAAAAAAATTCTCATAAGATAGAAAAATTCACTCACTGTAAAAGAATTCACTAATTAATCAAGATAACAATAAGAATTCTTAGATAGTAATCAGTTAGTGATTAACTGGTATCCCATTAAATGTTTGGAATGCGAACACTTTTGAAAGATTGGAAGTATTTGGGGTGAAGTCATGCAATTAGACGAGGCTACCATGAAATCTTTGTCCTTTGATTGTGGTGAAGTGTTGATCAGGACTTCATGCATGGTTTCGATTAACATGGTAGTAAAGTTGAATTATAAAGGAAAGTTTCTTCCGATTAGAGTGACTGAAGAGCAGCAGATTGTTAGAGTTTTTAATATTCAAAATTCCTGGGTTTGCAGAGGATAACTATGAAAAGGAGGAAGATGATGATGTGGTAAAAAATGGAAATTGCATCAATGACCTGGCCAGCCTAAATGAAGCAATAAATGAGGAAGTGGAAGAGTCAGAAAGAATCAGTTACACGCCGAAATCTGGGAATGCAAAGAGTTTAATGGAAAACCATTGCAACTGTTGGATATATGTATTATAGATGTGTACTACAGTTTATAAATAGGGCTAGGGGTTCTAGTATTGTTCTAGCATATTCTGTTTCTTTTTTCATTTCCTAACTCGTATATAGTTTCTTAGCTTATATATCATCTCAGCTCATGTATATAAAAGAGTCTCTCCTTGTAATATGAAACACTCAATATATATATATACACATATATACACATATATACTTTATTCGTTTCTCTCATCTTTGTCATATCAGAGCCATCTTGGTCAGTGGCCTCCACCATCCATTGCAGCTTGCACATCACCACCCTTCTCATCTGAGATTACTCATCCACTGTTTTAAGCTTTTGTCCACACTGAAACCACAAAATCGTTCTCTGCCAACCCAGCTTCCAGACTCCACCAACCAGAATCCTAAAAACCCCCGCACGCACACTCACTAACCACCCAAATATTATGCCCAGATCTGTGACGAGCTCCACGTGCCACCACTCGCCCATTGCCCCACTCGCCATGCGCCAATCACATTGTGTCAGCCCTAATACCACGTCATCACACACGTCATCATACACGTCATTTGGAACCTCTACATCATACATCCACATCAGCATTCCAAACCCACTCTTACCATATCATCAAGTCCATGCCACCAGACACGTCAGCAGTCCACGTGTTGACACGCGTTGTCACGTTATCAGACATGTCATCCAATACTGCCACGTCATACATCCACGTCAGCACACCAGACCCACTCTTGCCACGTCATCAAGTCCACGTTAGTAGTACACGTTAGTGACACGTGTTGCCATATCAATTCCACGTCAGCTGCTAGAAGCCACATAAGCCCTAACCTTCCTGCCGGTTTAATACCAAACCGGTTCACCGCAGTACTTTTCCAAGGACCGGTTCAGTCATTTTTTGGGCATTTTTTGACGGGTTCAGATCGGTTCCTAGATTTTTTTGCCTTTCTGAATCCATTTTAGCGCTCGATTTTATTCAATTTAAGCTTTACAGTACACTTTTATCATCTTTTACCATCATTTTCTCATAAGTTCTACACTATGGAACGTATTGATGCTTCTCATCCAATCAACATCACTCTCGATGGCTCAAACTACATTCCCTAGAGTCAAGTAATGTCTAGTTTTTTGCAAGGGCGCAAGTTATGGGGATATCTCACTGACCATATCACTGAACTCAACAAGGCAAGGAAGAATCTGAAGAAAAATTTCAGGAAAAGCTTAAAGATTGGGATAGCGAAAATCACTAGATAATCACGTGGTTTCGTAACACCACTGTTGTCACGACCCGAAACCCACCCTATGCGGATCTCGTGTTGCGGGGCCGACTTGAAAGTCGTCCCTACTTTTTTCGTTCCTGTATCATAGTACTAATATACAAAGTACTAAAATCTTAAAACAATAACAGCGGAAGTCTTATCAATAACCATAATCAGCGGAAGTCTTTTCAATACATGATATGATTCTACAATAACAAAAATAAGAACCAGACATAACTAGCACCCATGGGTGGTGAGTACATGGGAGAACTAAACATAGACTGGTACAATTCCTCAAAATGTCCTCCTACGCTCTCAGACTCCTACTGGGGTCTTGCAGCGTCATTACCTGAAATGGGGGTAAATAGGGTGGAATGAGCTACTAGAGCTCAGCAAGTAAAAACAGATCTCCGACACTGGTATTGGTGAAATATGAATCCATGAATAAGATTATGATAGCCAATCATAAGAAAAGAGATGTTGTGATAGCCAATGAGAATAGTTGCCCTGAGGGCCAATGAACAATAGGTCACAATGTACAATTAGGAGTAAATGGATACAACATCAACATGAAACTCTCAATAACAATGTATCAACATGAATGTACTGCCATAATAAACCAATCACAATCAAATCAATGAAGGATGTCCTCTCAATGTAAGATAAGTCATAAGAAATAGTGTCATTCAACAATCATAGTCATATCAATCAAATAAGAGATGCTTTTATTCTGTGTCAGGGCTCGGCACACCCTCGGTCTTTTGGGGCCCGGCATACCCCCCAGTGAATTCCAGTGAATTGCCATATGTCCTTTCACGGACTTGACCCGTAGGTCTCCAGTCAATCAGAAAGCATCAGATGGATATTGTGACTGAGCACAAATCCGGTATACATAAACATTTCATGATTCCATAAGAGTATAAAAATGGAATATCATATATATAATGAAAGCATAACAGTAGGCCTTTCAAGGCATGGATCAACATGATAACAATGATATAACAGTCAATCAATGTCCACAAGATAGAACAATATCACATTGTGGAAAATAAATAATATCAGATACGTTCAAGAGTACAAGCTTGGCAGTAAGGAGAATAAACTTGGCTTGGAAACACCATATGGAAGAGAAAGTGAATTTACTTACCTCTAAATGTAGTCCTATATCAGAAATCCGTGAGTTTGCCCTTTCCTTTCGAGTTCCTTATAAATAAGTGGATATGTCTCAAAATTAATGCTATTCATCAAATTTTATGCCTTGCTATCTTAAGTATCTCTAACACTAATTTATACTTTACCATTGAGTCCGGAACGCCGAAGAAAGTCGGTTTGGGCATTCTTAGAATTTCATTCAGCTTTGGACATGTTAGGGGCAATTTGGTAATTTATACCTTAACGTGTCTAAATTTTTTAGAGTCCTATCTCATGAAACGGACCCCACCATTAGATTCAGAATGTTTAAATTAGTCAAAATCCACTATTTTTTTATTTAATTTAGACTTCGTTTGACTCATTTATGGGGTAGGGGCATTTTGGTCATTTTGACATTTTTACGGGTCTTAAATTTTTTGAGACCTCATCTCATGTCTTGGACCTCACCAATGGACTCAGGAGGTCTGAGATAGTAAGAATACATATATAACTCATCTCATTTGGACACCGGGTATTTTTTGACTATTTAATTTAATTAAATAATTTTAATTAAATTAAATTCATTTAACATGATATATATATATATATATATATATTTAGTTTGCAATATATGATCGGATGAAATGGGTGGCACGCTGGCTAGCGTGTCACCTCCCTCACAAAAGATACTGCGTTCGATTTCCAACAGGTGCAAATACACCTTTTTATTTTTCTGATTTATTATATATACATATATTGCCCCATATGTGACACACGCACCTGCGTGGCTGAGTGGAAAGAGTTGGGTTTATGCGCGTGAGGTTTGGGGTTCGAACCCCAGGGACCTCAACTTCTCCTCTTTTCTTTTAAAAACTAACAGTTTTATATATAAGGCCCAAAACGACGTCGTTGTATTAATTCGATGGCAACTCTAGAAACCGCCATGTGTCCGAGTCGACTCGGTCAGGGCTTTTAAAACCGAGTTGATTCACCATCGTCTTCCCCACGACTTCCCACTGTTGCCCTAATTTTCGTCTTTCTTTTTCTTTAATTTCGAGAGTTTTGGGTTGTTCAAACCCTACTGTTTTTAACCCAATTGATTCTTGGGACACTAAGGATCATTTGGGCATTCGTTTTAGAAGTTGTATTGGCCTCGCGAGTTCGAGCTAAAGGTTGATAATCCAACCTGCAACTCGTTCGTAGATGCTCATTTTTTAGCCAAATTACATGGGGTTTGTTCCGTTGTGATCCTTTCTTCATGAGGTTTCAGTTTCCATTCATAAAAGTGGGTTTAACAGTGATTCCGTGAGGTTGGGTTTTGAAACCCGTACCTACAACTTGACCTTTGAAGGTCATTTCTAGGACTTTGTGATCGCGTTCATGCATTTTTAGAATGACAGTAGGGTCTAGTTCAGGTCTCGATAAGCCAAATGAGATTTGGTGGTGACGGATTCAGACATGCTGTAAGCAAGATCTCCCATGGCTGCCTTGTGTACGGTTGAGGGTTTCTAATGTTTTCATGGCTTGATTTCATGCTTAATCATGTCTAAACATATTCTAACCATCACATACTCAAAATCAAAGCTTAAACAGTTCATACGTAGAGAAATTCTAGAGAGAGAAAAATGGTAGTTTCATGTATTCTTTACCTTTCTCCTTCGGTTTCTCTCCTCTTTTCCCTTGCTTTCCTCTTCTGAATATCCCAGAACTCTCTCTCTCTCTCTCTCTCTCTCTCTCAATGACTGAATGGTGTATATGTCGTGTGTATGCAATGTATCTATATGTGTATATAAGTCTACACTTAATTATTGCAAGATCTGATTGCCTTACCAACCAGCCTTCCTCTTCCTTGTTGCAGCAACTCAAATGAGTGCTTCTTCAGGCTACTGTTTGGGGCAGGCCATCATTGGCCGGTTGTGTGTGTTTGTGGGTTTTGTTTTACACACACACACACACACACACACACACATATATATATATATATATATATATTTTACTTACACACATGGAGACCCACACACAACACACTTCTAACCCTTGGACATTAACATGTCTTTATATACTAGATATATACATATATATACCTATATGTTTAATTATTCATGTATACATTTGCATGTGTATATACGTACACTTGGCCACATATATATACACAATACACCTTTTAGTGTGTGTAGGTGTGTGTGTCTTGATATTTAATTATAACTAATTATTAATTAAATTAATTAATTGTTTTCTTAAGTGTAGGCATCTTTACACGAATTTTCTCTTAACCTCGTAATTTCACACATGCACCGTATTTTAGATATATTGCATGTGTATACGTATGCATGCATGCATGGAACTGCATGTGTGCACGCACTACAAGGTTGGGTTCCGGGTCACTAGACATGGCCCGGCACTGGTCACATAATTGACAGGGTTCATATTTTAAGATCGTGCAGTGAAATCGATATTCATCAAAATATAGAGTTTAAACATCTCGGGTTACAACTGATAGTACGCTACCCGACCCAGCTTATCTCGGTATACGTGCTAATCCGGGTCAGGGTATTACAACTGTCGCCTCCATTAGTCTTCAATTTGGGCGTTTCACCACAGCCAAATCAGTTTGGGATTTTTTAACAGCCTGCTACACCACAGCTGACCTCGCTCACCAATATCGACTTATCACTACACTTCATCGTACGCGCCAAGAATCTAGAGAGTTCATTAATGATTTTCTTTCTCAAATGTATAACCTTTGGGATCAATTGACACATTTCGAACCTCTGTGGCGTTGTCATACCAATGATTGATCTATTTTTTTATGGCTCTCAATGATCACTTTGAACCTATTAGGGCATCTCTACTTCATCGACATCCTCTTCCCACGCTTGAGCAAGTCATTTTTGAACTTTTTTTTGAAGAACCTCGTCTTGGCCTTCTCAAGAGCTCCTGTACAAACACAATTCTTGCCACCTTTCAGCCTCCCCAACACAAAGGTAGTCAATCTATCCAGAAGATCTGTAAGTACTATCACTCCTCGAGACATTTCTTATTGGACTGTCCTTTATGACTATGCACGTTCTGTCACAAGTTAAGACTTGGACATTACCAGGACAACTGTTTCAAAAACCCTAATCGACAAACACCTAACCACTGGCAAAAAGGAAAATCTAGTAACCAGTCAAAATTTGGGTCTGCTGCTGCTTCTACCTCATTTTTTGTTACTGACCTTGAAACAATCCTTAAACAGGTTATTGGTTCTCCACCCTCTACCGCTATGTCCGCCACATCTGGTAAGTTCTCTTGGTACTTTGATTCCGCTTGTTGTACTCATATGACTTCCAACTCTAGTATCTTCTCTCCCCACTCATTCGATTCTCATATTTTGCCCATTCGCACTGTAGATGGCTCACATATCTCTGTTAGTCACATTGGAGAGGTCTCTACCCCTCATGTCTTTCTCCCTCACTCCTACCTCATCCCAAAACTTGAATTAAATCTCATCTCTATTGGTCAATTATGTGATCATGGACTTACTGTTACTTTTTCCCCTTCTGGTTGTTGTGTGCAGGATCCACAGACAGGGAAAACCATTGGGATAGGCCGTCATATTCCATTTCCTTTTTCATTTCCTTCCTCCTATATAGTTTTTTACCTTGTATATCATCTCAGCTCCTGTATATAAAGAGTCTCCCCTTGTAATATGAAGCACTCAAGATATATATATATATATATATACACACTTATATACTTCATTCGTTTCTCTCATCTATGTCAACAACAGCAATGAAGATGAAGATGTTGATGAGGCGTATAAATCTTTTTCAAATATAAACATAGGATGCGATGAGGGCTACGAAGTTTCATCTGTAGGTGGGCTGATCAGTATTTTAATATTTTAAGTGGTGCAATTAATAATGGGATGGGTATTAACATTGAAGTGTCTCTAGGCCTGTCTACCGTAGCCCACTAACATTAATTAAAACCAAAAATCAAATGAAGGGAATGAAAACTCAGTGGGCTGTTTTGCATTGATACAGATAAAATCTAGTGAGGTTAGCATTCTACAAGAGAGGCGAGAAACTAAAAAACTCGATAGGGCAAAAAAGGGGTCAAATCGATGGGAGCCCAAGACCTCACAGAAGGAAAAACAACTGTTTTTAGAAGAGAAGGAAGACAGTGTGGTATTTTTTGAATCAGTAAAGAGAAAAACTTTATTGACGCATCAAAATGTACAAGAAATACATGAGGATAACATCAAAAAGAAAGAAGTAAGAGAGGGAAGATAGGGAAAAGTGTTAAAGGCATCATTACCCCAACACTTCATCTCAACTAGGTTGGCATCAAGAGAAGAGCTAAATCATATGCCAACACCAACTCGGATGAACAGTTTCGTCTATCTGAAAATAAACATTATTAATATATATTGATTCTTCAAATCTACAATAAGAAAGGTATAAACATGCATACATATCATGCATACATATCATGCATACATGTTAAACACATTTTTTGAATATGTGTGAGTTTAATCTTTTACTGTTATAAGTCTCTTTGGAACTTGTGTTTAATTTTCTTTTATCAACAAAAAATATATATTTTATTGATGAACTTATGAATACAAAAGCTACATTAATAAACAGGAAAGTGCAATGGGTATCAAATCTTTATCCCAACAAAATTGGCACCAAGAAACCAATCATATACCATCACTAACCCACAAAAACACCCAAAGTTTCAACCCCAAAGCCAACACTTACAATACCAAACTGAGAGGGTGGTGAGATATATACCAACCTAACAGCCTCAATTGCCCACCGAAAAAGAAAAAATAAACTAACACCCAAGCCCTCCACCTTTTTTCTTCAGAACAACCAGCCCTTTGTAATGTAGTAGAACAAGCTTACCAACCCACCTTCGTGTGACCTTGATCACCACTACATAGTTTAATTGAACATAGGCTTGAAGCATATATCATTAAGTTCAATCTAATGTTATGGTAAAATAAATTACTAGTTGTATGGTAAAACCAGCCTACTTCAACAGATTCATTGATTTTTAACTTGGAAACTTCTAATTTAAAACAAGTTTGCGGAAGCCTTTGAAGAATAATAAGAATGTTCCAAGAAAAAGTACTAGAAAACGCAGAGTTAATCAGTCTCGTTTTTGCCACAGGACCAAACAATTTCATTTAGTCCTCTAATTTAACTTTTTTGCCATTTATAATTATTTTAAATTTCGCAATTACTTTATTTAGGAAAGTATGAATTAACTTGGGCTTGCAACTATAGTTTCCTAGTATGATAAAGTTTCTAGTTTTCTAAAAAGCCCCAATTTTTATTAATTTTAGATATTTTTCTCTTTTTCATAGTAATTATAGTTTTCTAATTGTAATAGGGTCAAGGTCCTTGTCTCTTTACTAAAGACAGCAATGTCTATTACAAGTTGATGGGGGTAGGGATGAAGAACCTAGTGGGTAGGGATGAAGAACCTAGCAAACGGTTTCAAACCCTTTCAACTGTATATACATGTTTCAGGAATTATTGTTCAGTGTGCTTTGTATAATTAGAAAAAATAAATGCTCCCAAATCTTGAATTTCAAATGATATTACTATGCATCATTGATTCACGTATGCACAACTAATGATACACTCATATCATTTGGATTCAAAATTTAGGACAAATGGGAAGGATAGAATTAGTCAAATTAGAAGTGTTTGTGAAACTCAGGGCTTGGGTATTCTTGCCATTGCTTGATAGATTGCATGGATGATAATGGATCCATCTCGTCCTTTCGTTTACCAATCTCTATCTACAATGCAGAGGATATAAATATGATTAATAATAACATTGAATTTAGGTGTGCAGACTTACTTAGGTATTGCGGGAATAAGTTAAGAACTGTTTTATTCTAATATTTAGTATACATTATACTGACATTCCTTACGTTTCTAACAACTACAAAGATATCTCTTGAAATTTTTAAAACTATATTGTCATCTCCTACTTTTATTGACAAATTACACATACCTCTCATCTTGTCCATTTTTTTCCAAAATGACAAAAATATCCTTTTCATTTTTTTTAAATATTTTTTCAATTTTGACTATATTTTTCTTACTTTTTTTTTTTTAAAAAAAATCATTTTATACAAAAAAAATTTAAATAAATAACTTATATTTTATTTTTGATTAAGAATGTTTTAATCAATATTTATTTGAAAATAAAAAAATAGACAAAATTGAAAAAATAAAATAAAAGTGACACTTTTGGCATTTTGAAAACAAAATGGACTGGAGAAAAAGTATCTGTAACTTATTAGTAGAAGTAGAGGAGGATAATATAATTTTAAAAATCTAGAAGAAGTCTTTGTAATTGTCAGAATTATCAAGGAGGTCAATGTAATTTATCCTAATATTTATTTTGAAATTGCCTTTAAAAATAGTTAACAAGAGAAAACCAATGTCAATAATTGTGTACTTTATTTTTGGACCCTGAACACCATTTACATCTTCTATGCTTCTCTTTCCATTTCTAATTTTTTAAATATGCTATTATAAGATAACTATTTTAGAGAATATAAATACAATGAGAATAACTTTGAATTTTACGCGTGTAGTATGTAGGCCCAAGTATTGCGACAACAGTCTCTCTACTTATAAAAATTCATACGATTTAATTGCTCGGAGACTCGGGCATTGGTATTCGTTTGACTGCATTATGATTTTGTCGTTAATGATTAATAACTTTGAATTTTACGTGTGTAGTATGTAGGCCCAAGTATTGTGACAACAGTCTCTCTACTTATAAAAATTGATACGATTTAATTGCTTGGAGACAAGAGCATCGGTATTCGTTTGACTGCGTTATGATTTTGTGTTGATGATTAATAACTTTGAATTTAGGCATGTAGCATCTAGACTTGGGCATTGCGACAAGACCCTCTCCCCAATTGAATTTTTGTACTAGTTTGCTAAATGTAAGTAAATGTTACTATCACCATAAGCTATTCTGAAACGACCCTTTATGAGACTGATGGTTTCTATTGACTAAATCACACTTCATGGGTAAAAAATTATGCCAGTATTATTTATTTTGAAATTACCTTAAAAGATAGTTAACAAGTAAAACCCATGTCTCTCTCCATTTCTAAGATTTTTATAACTTTTTTTTTTTTGTTCTTTATTGTTTTGAATATGAAAAACACATTTAAATTTTAGTTTGGTTGTTGGTTTGAGATAAATTCAAATGTATTAAGAGTGTTTATGCATTTAGGTCAGGTGAACAATTCTAAGCGCCATGTCCTTTAACTTCTTAGTTTTAAATTTCATTTTTGGTTTAACGGTTTGATGACTTTTAATTTGGGAAATTTGCATTTTATTAAGATAGTTAGTACTGTTTTCACAGAACAACTATTAATTTAAAAATTGACATTTAACTCCCCAAAAATTTTGGTCAAAATATACATTGCATGTTTCACACACTGACTAAGCAAGTTAATACTGTTTGAACCATACTACATCCACAATTTTGCTATTTACGAGAATCTCCGGAAATCTAAAGAACAAGTACAATTTGAAATACTTAAAAGCCAGATACAAAGTAAAAAACATTATAATTAGATTAATACGAGGAGATTGAACTATTCTAGTGTTTTGAAATTTTTTTTTATTAGCGGCAAAAAAAATTTCGCGAGGGGATAAATGTTCTAGTTTTATACGAGGAGGTTATGTGCACACCACATGTGGGTTCTGAGTAATTTCCCCGGTTGATTTTTTAAAATGGTCATGATGAAATAGCTTTTCATCAAAATGTTACAATTCAAATACCAACACTGGTTCTCATCATTCATCTTCTCCAGTAACAGCTCTGCATTTGCATTTGCATTTGCATTTGCATTTGGTTGTTATGAGGGAGAAAAAGATATTTTTACTTAAAAAAAGAAAAACAAACAGCATCGTCAAGTATCACCTTATCAACACAAAAATATCAAACCTACACCATCAGAGGATCTTTGCAATTATAAATGCCAATCTTATAAACAAAATACTCCTACAAACATAGCCCACCACTCGTCCATGAAACATATTAACTATAGCAGACTACAAACTGGGGAAAAAAATCTACGTGTATCCACGCACGTTTGATGGATTATATAACAAACCCACAATACCTGACCACCGCAAATTGCCGCCTGCTTCTGACTCAGCAACCAAGCTTTACCACATCAAACTATCATCTTAGATGAACCACAATGCTGGTAGACATAAAACAAGGCTCCACCCCCAAGAATTCAATTCAAACGATCTATCCAAACCAAGAGCAGCAAATGCTTCACTTTTTAGAAATTCTCGATCTTTGAATGAAATAAGTCTCCAAATTTAAGCTAAATATAGGTAAAGAACAATAGAATTTGATCCTTTTTTTGGCAAATTTGATAACAAAGTCACTTTTCCCTTATTATTACAACCATCAAAACAGTCACCTAAATCTAAAACCAAAATGATATAGCTTTAAACAAAAAACAGAGAGATAGAGATTCATTTATCTCAAGCAATCTTAACCTCAATGCCATGGATTGCCTAAAGAGTACATAAACCCCAAGAGTCCCCATCCCATTTCAACATAAACACATCAACACTGCATACATAAATACACATACAGACAGGAAACTCCTGTAATAGCTTGATCTCATTCTCATCGGTCCAAAGCTGTTGAAACAACGTCTGAGACTTGTCCAACGCCAACAACTTCTTCTCCTCGGCAACGGTCGCGATTGAGATGTCCTCGATGCGTTGACGCTTCAGATCTAGAGGCAAATCGACGATGCCCTGAGTTGGATCGCTATTGGGGGCGCTCATTACAGCTACGGTTACTTCAGGAAGGAGACCACCGACAGCCAGATTGGATGAAGAAGTGGAGTCCTCATCATTCAAGTCGTCACCATCTTACTCATCCTCCTGGAGTGGGCTGGTTAGGGTTAAGTCCTCCTGATTTTCTTCAGAACCGTACACAAACAAGATGTATACACATCACACGAAAAAGCTTTTTATATATTTTAAGTCAATTGAGAATAAAATCATTTTATTCCGTATGTTAACGATATTACGAGACAAACTCTAATTTAAAAAAAATAAAAAAAATTAGTATAATTTTTAAAAATTTAATAATCTGTATGTAATAATGATAAATTTTATAAGAAATTATTATAATTTGAATTTAATTTATAAGAGTTTAAAGATCTGTGTGTAATAATGATAAATTTTAAAAAAATTAATATAATCTATTCAAAATAAAGAATTATGAAAAAATCTTATAAAAAAACTTGACAAGATTAATTTCTAATTATTTTAAAAAATTTAACAAAATTAAATATGTAAAAATTGAATTTCTCAAATTCTGGGGGCTTAACATACCGTTGGCTCCAGCACTGCCTGCGACAGAGGCTTCAAGGTGAATCCTTGATTTAAAAATGAACAAAATGAAACATGATTACGAGCTCCCACAGTAAATTTAAGTGAGATTTAAATTTAAATTTGAGCTAAAATTTATTTAAAAAAAAAAACTTCACTAACATTAGATTTAAACTTATAACAAATTTATTTTTACTTAAACTTAAATTTAAATCTAAAAAATACTATTTATAAATTCAAATTTATAATGATTAAATAATATTCATGAATTATTGGATAAAATCAAATTTAAATGAGATATTTACTAAAATTTATGAAAAATTTTGACTTATTATTGAAGATGGAAATACTTCTCTGAAAGTTATTCATACAAATTTTATTTCTGATTTAACTCCGAAGTTACATACCCGCAATGGGAACTGTCATTTGGCTTACATATATAAACAAAGTCATACCACAATTAATTCATTACAATAAGATAGAGAAACTTATTATGAACATAATACACCCTAGCTATTACCAAACACCCCTAGAGAGTGCACCGAGCCATGCAGCTGCCATGCTTTATTTCATGTCACATCCATGGTTGTGGGTTCATTCCTCCGTTTATCACCTGATGAGCGATTCTTGGTCTGGGTGTTTTACTTCCAACTGGATCGACTATGTTATGTGGAGGGAGAAAGACAGAAATATTAATAAAAATTGCATAAATGCTCCGTTATGTGGTGTGTGTGTGTGTGTGTGTGTCTCTCTCTCTCTCTCTCTCTCTATATATATATATATATATATATTCTTTAACACAAAGTGACAGATTGGACTTACTAGATCGTTCAGTTATGGCTGGTGAAATGAACAGGATGAAGATGAAGAAGTAAAGAATGATTAAAAACGTAGGAGAAACAGATGACTCGTTCAATATTTTGCTACTATATATATATATATATATATATGTTGACGAGAGAAAGATGCATGGTTATTCCAATGTGAATGATACATGGGTTAAAACCCTTATATTCAATGTGAATAATACATGTACAAGAGGGCTTATATATAGCTATACAAGAGGGAATAATACTGGCATATTCCAGAGAATAATATTGGCATATTCCAAGGATATGTTGAGAATATGCCAAGGTATAACTCTACAATATGGATATGAATACTACGTTTGACAGTACACGGTAACACCCCTCCTCAAACTCAAGTAGGGGTAGTAGAGACCAACTGGGGTTTGGATACTAAATCATGATGGCGTCCTAGTGGATGTGCTTTGGTGAAGAGGTCGGCCGGTTAATCGGTAAAGGAGATAGAGAGGAGTCGAATAGTACCACTGGTAATGTGTTGACGCACAAAGTGACAATCAATTTCGATATGTTTGGTATGTTCATAAAAAACATCATTGTGGGCAATATGAATAGCACTGCGATTATCACAGTAGAGGACAGTAGCAGTGGGAAGGGGGACTCCCAAGGTAGCAAGAAGCCATCGGACCCAAAGAAGCTCCTAGGTAGTATCGGCGAGAGCGCGATAGTCAGCTTCAGTACTAGAGCGAGCTGTGACAGTTTGTTTCTAGCTACCCCAGAAAATAAGAGAGGTGCCAAGGAAGAAACAGTAGCCAGTGGTAGAACGATAGTTAGTCGGGTCCCCTACCCAATCAGCATCGGAGTAGGCACGCAACTCAAGAGGTGAGTCGATGAAAAAATGAAAACCATGAAAGAGGGTACCTTTAAGATACTAAAGGATTCGGAGAACAACAGCATAATGAGAGGACCGAGGGGCAGACATAAATTGACTGACAATATGCACAGCATTGGCAAAATCAGGTCGCGTAACTATAAGATAGACAAGACTGCCAACTAACTGTCAGTACAAGGTAGCATCACGGAGGGGTGTACCATCGAGAGGAGTGAGACGAACATTGGGCTCGAGAGGGTGTGAAGCAATCTTGCTATCGGTAAGACTAGCACGGGTGAGGAGATCGGAAGCATACTTGGCCTGAGAGAAATAGTAGCCATGAGAATCAGAGGAAATCTCAAGACCCAAAAAGTAGTTAAGGGAACCAAGATCCTTCATCTCGAAATGCTAGCTGAGAAACTGTTTTAGAGCAGAAATTCCAGCAGAGTCATTACCAGTGATAATCATGTCATCAACATAAAGGAGAAGAAGGGCGGTGCCATGGTTAGTCTTACGAACAAAGAAAGTGGAGTCATATGGACTAGAGCCAAAACCAAAGTCTCCAATAACATAACTGAATTTGGCAAACCAGGCGCGAGGAGCTTGCTTGAGACCATACAAGGCGCAATGGAGCTTACAGATTTTGTAAGAGGGATGATCGTACCCTAGAGGTAGTTGCATATAGATTTCTTCGCTAAGATCACCGTTAAGAAAGGCATTCTTAACATCCACCTGAAATAACCCCCATATGCGAACAGCAACAACAGCCAGTAGACTCCAAACAGAAGTAAGATGGGCGACAGGAGCAAAAGTCTCTTCATAGTCAATCCCATACTCTTGAGTGAAGCCCTTGGCAACGAGGCGTTATAGCATTCAATGGAACCATCAAAATGGGTCTTGATCTTGTAAACCCATTTGCAACCTATAGCAGTTTTACCTAGAGGAAAATCAACCATGTCCCAAGTATGAGTGTTGTGTAAAGCCTGTAATTCATCATTTATTGCATTTTGCCAAAGAGGGCTAGTACGAGCCTCGTGATAAGATTGAGGCTCATGGTGAGAGAGAATAGTGGAAAAGCAATGAAAGTCACAAAGATGGATTAGCAGTTCTCTTACCCGAGTAGAACGATGAAGAGAGGGATCGGAAGAGGGAACAAGAGGAGGGAAGGGAGTAGGATCTGGAGTAGGATCGGCAGGAGGTACAGTCACATTAGGAGGAGTCGTAGTTGATGAGTCTGAACCTGTGGCATCATCATCAGAAAATAAAGAAATAGAGGG
Organism: Nyssa sinensis; assembly: GCA_008638375.1. Taxonomy (NCBI): domain Eukaryota; kingdom Viridiplantae; phylum Streptophyta; class Magnoliopsida; order Cornales; family Nyssaceae; genus Nyssa; species Nyssa sinensis. The sequence goes on from CM018038.1 coordinate 12,774,137, forward strand.
GTTAGTGAATAAAGAAAGGGTAGAGGAAGTGGTGAGATGAAATTGGGACAGGGAGAAGAACATTTTGTGTTCCCAAAAGACCACATGACGAGAAACACGGAGGCGTTTGGAGATAGGATCCCAACACCTATAGCCTTTGTGTTCTATCCCATAACCCTAGAAGCAGTAGAGACGAGCACGAGGTTCTAATTTGGTACGCTCATGAGGTTGAAGTAACACAAAACAGGCACAACCAAAAACATGGAGAAGATTGTAGGTAGGGGGTGTACCATAAAGTCATTCATAAGGAGATTGATGGGCAATGATCGGAGAGGGAATACGATTAATAGTGTAAACGACTGTGAGGGTAGCTTTTCCCTAGAAATGCTCGGGACAGGAGGAAGAAAGAAGGAGAGAGAAAACAGTGTCAAGAATGTGACGATGTTTGCGTTCAGCACGACCATTCTGCTCAGATGTGCCTGGGCAAGAACAATGGGGAAGGGTGCCCTGTTGTTGAAGAAACTGCAGAAAGTCAGTGTCGCGATACTCCATAGCATTGTCTGCACGAAAGATTTTGATAGGACGCGAAAACTGAGTGTTAATTATGTTAGCAAAGTTATAGTAAAGCTGTTTGAGTTCAGAACGATTGCATAAGGTAAAGCCAAGTGAAACGGGAATAATCATCAATAAAGATAACAAAATACTTGAAGCCACCCATGGTGGGGGTAGGAGAAGGACCCTAAATATCAGAATGAATTAAATCAAATAGAGCATCAAAAATAGAATCACTATTAAAAAAAGGTACAGTAGGTTGTTTACCAAGTTTACAAGATAAGCAGTCATCATGTTTATTAATTACAGGACCCAAAATACCACTAGAAGCTAGTTTTTGTAAACGACCAAAAGAAACATGACTTAAGCAAGCATGCCAAAGAGTTAAAAATGGAGGAGTGGAGGCAGCAGCAGCAGAGTGAGCGGGCGGGGTAAGGCGGGAAGGAGTGTGGAGGGTGACTAGTTCAAATAAGCGTCCAACTTTACGGCCGGTCCCAAGTGTTTGTCTCGTCTTTGGATCCTGCACAAGATAGCTAGTGGAAGAAAAAATAACAGTAAGACCAAGGTCACAAAGCTGATCCACAGAAATGAGATTCAGAGTAAGTTAAGGAATAAAATAAGTATCGGGAAGAGATACTTTAGAGTGAGATAGGGCAGTAGAAGGAGGAGTACCAGAAGTGGAGAGGATCTGTTTGAGAAGAGCAACGAGGTCAGCATTGGAGAGAGAGGAAGAAGAAGAGGTAGGTGGAGAAGGATCCTTAGTGGCAGCAGCAGTAGTAGACCGTTGGCTAGACTTAAACCTGTTGGACCGGGATGAACTGCCTTGGGAATGGTCAGTGCATGGTTGTGGGGCTGGATTGCGGGGGCAATCATTTAAGAAATGGCCCGGTCCTTGCTTATGATAGTGCTTGCAGACTCGAGTAGGACAATGAAGCAGAGTATGGTCAGGTGCATGACAAAACTTGTAACCTGGTTGAGAAGGACGCCCAAAAAAAGGAGTAGCAAGGGTAGTATTGGTATACTGAAAGTGTGTTGAGGAGGGAGCTGCAAGAGCATACTTAGTAAATGGAGGAAGACGAGTGCAACGTTGAGTCTCATAGGAAACCAGTTCAGAAATAGCACTTTCCAGGGTCGGTAGTGGAGTATGATGAAGTAATATCGCACGAGTAGGCTCGAAGACATCATCGAGGGCCATCAAAAACTAGATTAGGCGTTTCTGATTTCAGTAGCTAAGAAACTTTGTCGCATCTTGAGAACAACTCCAAATGGGTTCAGAAGTAGTCAATTGATCCCAAAGAGCTTGCATACGGGAGTGAAAAGTATCGATTGGTTCGCCAGGTTCTTGACGCATATAGTGGAGGTTATCCAGGAGTTGGTACTCATGAGAGTGACCAGCAGTGGTATAACGATCAGCAAGAAAGTCTCAAGCGGCTTTGGCAGTTTTAAAACGGCTAAATTGCATACTGATGGATGGAATGGAGGTACTGCGAAAAGCAGAGATGATTTTCTGATTCTTGCTATCCCATTCTTCAAGACGATCCATAAATTTTGCCTCAAGTTCTTCCAACGATTTCTTTGGTTCAGTGATATCTCTAGTAACAATGCATCAGAGTTTGTGGCCTTGAAGGTAGCCAGACATGGCTTGGGCCTAAAGGACATAGTTCTGGCCATTTAAGACTAGGGTAACGTTGATAGCCAGCTCTGTGGTACTCATGATGTCAAGAACTGCACACTTGGGGAAGAATTAGACAAAAAGGATGTCAAAAATGAACTCAGAAGGTCAAAAATACCTAGGAATGGCCTCTTGTTGGCTGAAAAATAGGCCAAAAATGGAAAAAATGTGAAAAATTAGCAAACTGGTTCACTGTTAAACTAGACAGGCAGAACTTGTTCAGGGTTGAACCAGATTAGGCAGAACTGGTTCAGGTTGAACCAGATTAGGCAAAACTGGTTCAGAAGAGAACCAGTTTGGTGGCAGACAGAGGCTGACGTGGCAGTGCCGTGGCAGGACAACGTAGCACAAGTACTGACTTAGCGTTGATGTAGCACAAGTGATGACGTGGCATAGACGTGGCGCGAGTGATGATGTGGCACTGAAGTGGCAGAATGACATTGCTCTAACGTGGCAGGATGACGTGGCAAGATGATGTGGCAAGCGGCTGACACGACGCTGACGTGGTGTTGAGTAGCTGTTGACTGGCGCGTGTGGGCGCGTAGAGAAGTAGGATGCGAGTGGATCTCACTCGCCGGGGTGTGGGTGGCACATGTGTCACGCCCCAGGCCCTATAACCCAAAGGTATGATATTTAAACTAAGTTAAATTAAAATTATTAAATTAATTAAAATATTTCACTAGATTTTAATAGTAAAAGATATATAAGTTTAAGTGTGGGAATCGATTAAGGATAACAAATATGAGAGTTTCTAAAAGCCAAGATTTAAAAAAAAAAAAAAAAAATTGAAAAGGTTCGCCCTAATTATTCTAGTTTTGCCTTTCATGCCAACCTGATAATCCATGTACAACAATTATATAATTCAATACATTTGTCATTTCATCTCTTTCTCATCCTACTTGGCATACATTATAAAACATACATATCTATATTTGAAATTCATTTCTACGTTACTACGTCATGTCCCAAAACACATATCAATCTCATTTACATATCCCAAGAAATATACGAATTCCATACTACATGATTAACAAAAAAAATGGAGAACACTCTATGAACATCATAGTATGTCTTCGTATACATCAAGTAAGCCCAAAAAGGAAGAGGCACATCAAGCCTATCAACATGTACTCCTCAAGACGCGGGATCGATCCCGGTACCTGCATCTAGTAAAGGTCAAAACCCTAGTAGGATAACTAAAATAAACAAAACATAAACGTTGCGTAAAAGTGAATGCTTGTGCTCGGTGGGTGGCATGCTATGACAATTAATAATCAATTAAGCATATACAGAATCCATATTTGTCTTATTACGTTTTATGAGATTTACTTAAGTTCCACTTGAATTCATTCAAACAACAACCAAATTTCTAAATCTCTAGGTTTTATTAAAAACCCCAAAAAAAAAAAACCAAAGTCCTAATTCATCACTCATCAAGTAATCACCTCGCCTCCGATATAGCGAAACATGGTTTTACAGGTTACTAACCTGTAGGCAACCATAACCTATACCACTGCGCGGGACTCTCGACTCAACTGTCGAACCTCGGATGTATATATTCACAACTCAATCCACACCGCAACATTTCGAGTACTCACATCATCTCATAAGCACACAAAACGCTTTCTAAACCAACACTCGTGGTTCTTTTCATTCTCACTCATTATTTAATCCTTTCAAGGATTTTTCTTAATGTTTTTTCTATGTACAAAACAAATAATTAATTTCAATTTTTTATAATCTCACTCCACACTCTTCACAAGTGTGAGTGGTAACAATATTATTTAATAAAAACACATGCTTAGGGTTCCAACAACCCTAATATAAACACAGATTTCAATTTGAGAATGCATGGGAATGCTTCACATACATATTAATTAACAAAATTGAAATCTAACACACAACATGGCAATCTTAGCATGCTTTTATGAATGAATGTCCTCTAACAACTTATTCATTCCTATTTCACAAGTTTTAGAAATCCTAACTCACTTTTGTACAATTTTAGTAAAGTTTTCTTTGATTTGTTTCCCGATTAAATCGCCCAAAATCAAGAAAAAATGCAGTAGATTTCGACCGTCACGAAAGCCTGAGTGACTTGCCAAATTTTTTTCCTTTTTCTTATTCCTTTGTTCCTCTTTTTTTTTTCTTCTTTTCTTCTCTTCTTCTCTCCTTCTGCACGCCGATGTCTTCTGGAACATGAGTGTGTGTGTTTTGTGTGAGCTGTGTGTTTTTAAAAGTAAACAGCGTGTGGTTGACTTTCAACCACACCTTTGCCCTTTCTTTTTTTTTTTTTTATCCTCACATAAACCACCGCCACACACATTCACTTCTTCTCTTTTTTCTCTTTTCTTTTTTATTTTTTTTTTTCAACCTATTTGCCTTGTACATTATTTTATTTCCTACCCATATACATTTACTCAATTAAATTTTTGTTGGGCAGATTTTAAACCTCTATTAATTTAATTAGTTAATTAAATTTTAATTTATTCTAAAAAAATTATTTATTCTTTTTAATAAAAAAAATTACGGATCTTTACATTCTCCCCTCTTTAGAAAAATTTCGTCCTTAAAATTTAGGATATACTTGAAATAATAAATAAGTCGGGTATCTGGTGCGAAGCTCATTCTCTCGCTCCCATGTAGCCTCTTCTACACCGTGATGTCTCCATAACACCTTGACTAGTGGAATAGTCTTGCCCTGCAAGACTTGTTCCCTAGTATCCAGGATACGAATTGGACGCTCCTCATATGAAGCTTCGCTCTCTATATCTAACTCTACCCATTCCAAAACATGTGAAGGATCTGGATGATATTTGCGAAGCATCGAAACGTGAAAAACATCATAAACCCCAGAAAGCTGTGGTGGTGATGCCAACCGATATGCAACCTCCCCAATCCTATCAAGGATCTCGAAAGGACCTATTTACCTTGGAGCTAACTTCCCTCCTCGGCCAAATCGAGTCAAGCCCTTCTGTGGAGCAACTTTAAGAAAGACATGATCTCTCACATCGAATGATAGAGGTGAACACCTCTTATCCACGTAGCTTTTCTGTCTATTCTGTGCTGTGAGAAGTCATTGTCGTATCACTTTGATCTTTTTCGTCGTCTCTCGAACCAAGTCGGGTCCTAAAACTGTGGCCTCGCCCACCTCAGTCTAACAAATTGGTGACCTACAAGGTCTACCATACAATACTTTAAACAGCGCCATCTCGATACTTGCCTGATAGTTGTTGTTGTAAGCAAACTCTATAAGTGGCAAGTGATCTTCCCAACTGCCTCGAAAATCTATGATGTAAGCTTGTAGCATATCTTATAGTATTTGAATGATACGCTCGGACTATCCATCAGTTTGCGAATGAAAAGCTGTACTAAGTGACAACTGAGTACCCAAAGTTGCTTGAAGACTTTGCCAAAATCGTGTAGTATACCGTGCATCCCGATCTGAAACAATAGAAATTGAAACTCCATGTAAACGTATTATCTCTCAAATGTAAAAGCGGCTTAAAGTCTCTATTGAATCCGTAGCCCTCATCAGTAAAAAGTGTGTAGACTTCGTCAGACGGTCCACTATAACCCATATTGCATCATGCCCTCGTGGTGACCTCAAACCCAAAAAAAAATGTTCCTACTTCCACCTCGCTACCGGAAGAGGTTGTAACAACCCCGCTGGTCGCTAATTCTCAGCTTTGACTTACTGGCAAGTCAAACATTTACTTACAAATCCTGCGACATCGGTCTGTATGCCCTTCCACCAATATTGTCAGCGAAGATTCTGGTACATCTTGGTACCACCCGGATGTACTGCAAGTCTAGAGTGGTGAAATTCTTGCATAACATCCTTGCAACAAATATGCGGTAGATAGTAACGTCCCTAATAACATAATCCATGATCAGTATGAAATAACCATCCAGCAATTAGATCACCACTAGCAATACGAGAACGAATAGATTCGGCCTTTGAATCCTAGAGCTGTGCTTCCAAAATGCGAGTCAAAAGGCTAGGATGTGCAATAACAGAAAATAAGAAAGCTAAATCGCCTGTCTCATCGAGACATAAATCGTATTTTACCACTGCCTCTAGCATGTTCCACTCACGTATCAGAATTGCTACTATACTCCCATGCGATTTCCTACTTAACGCATCTGCAACCACGTTAGCCTTCCCCGAATGATACAGAAGATCGAAGTCGTAATCCTTCATATATTCCATCCAACGACGCTGCTTCAAGTTCAAGTCCTTTTGTGAGAAAAGGTAACTTGAGACTCTTATGATTTGAATACACCTTAAACTTCTCCCCATAAAGATAGTGTCTCCAACTCTTCAAAGCAAAGACAACTGCTACCAACTCTAAGTCGTGGGTGGGGTAGTTTCTCTCATGCAATTTCAACTGTTGAGCTGTAAGCAATAACCTTCCCTTGTTGCATCAAAACGCAACCCAGTCCCTCTCGTGAAGCATCGCAGTATACCGTGTAGCCAATTCCACTCTCGAGAATAGCTAAGAAAGGTGCAGGGGTAAAAAGAGTATTCAGTGTCTGGAAAGCTCACTCATAATCCTCATTCCAAACGAATCGGACTCCTTTCCGAGTAAGTCTAGTCATAGGCATAGCCAAGCGTGAAAATCCCTCTACAAAATGACGACAATACCTGGCTAAGCCCAAAAAACTACGTATCTCCAACACTTTTTTCGGTCTTTCCCAAGTCATAACTGAATCGATCTTTGTAGGATCAATGGAAACTCCCTCCTGGGAAACTACATGCCCAAGAAATTTGACCTTAGTCAACCAAAATCCGCACTTCTCATATTTGGCGTACAAGCGGGGCTCACGTAAATTCTGTAGAGCAATTCTCAAATGCTCCTCATGTTCCTTTCGTGAAGGTGAATAAATAAGAATATCATCAACAAACGCAATGATGAAGCGATCAAGATACTCTCAAAAAACCTAATTCATGAGATCCCTGAATGTTGCTGGTGCGTTCGTCAACCCAAATGGCATCACAAAATACTCATAATGTCCATATCGAGTACGAAAAGCTGTCTTCTGCACATCAGAATCCTTGATCCTCAATTGGTGATATCCTAACCTCAAATCAATCTTTGACAAACACATTGAACCCCGAAGTTGATCAAACAAATAATCTATCTGCGGCAATGGATATCGATTCTTAATTGTGACTCGATTAAGTTTTCGATAATCGATGCAAAGGCATAAAGAACCATCACCCTTCTTGGCAAACAACACTGGTGCTCCCCAAGGTGAAGTGCTGGGATGTATAAACCCCTTATGCAATAGATCCTCTATCTGAGTCTTCAGCTCACGTAATTCTGCCGGAGCCATCCGATATGGTGCCATAGTGATAGGTGTAGTACCCGGTAAAAGCTCATTAAAGAACTCAATCTCTCTAGGTGGCGGTAACTCATACAAATCATCTGGAAAAACATCCTCAAAATCCCTCACTATCGATGGTAACTCCTCACGACTGTCATCCCTAACATCAATTACCCAACTAGCAAACATAAAACTAAGTTCACCTATGCCATGTGAATCCCCCGGTCTCAGAGTATTGAAATCACTCCGATCCCCCAAGAAATGAAAATGATCTCCCTCGGGAGTGCAGATAGTAACTCTACTACGGAAACAATCAATGGTAGCTCGATGGGTAGACAACCAATCCATACCCATAATCAAATCAAAGACATTCATACCAAAAACAATGAAATCAAAGATAAAACGATGATCAGCCACCTCGATCTCACAAGAACAAGCCACTCGTCTAAGTGAAAGTCGACCCCCAATCGGAGTCTCAACATAAAGTGGAATGTCTAATAAAGATATCTCCAATCCCAAAGTAGATGCAAATGATGACGATATAAATGAATGTGAGGCACCCGTGTCAATCAATACATATGCCCAAGAACTAAAAATCAAGAGTGTACCTCGAACAACAGATGGTCCAGTTGAAGGATCTGTCGTAGTAGTAAGTGCATAAACCCTGCCTTGAGTTTGAGATGGTACTATATCCTGACGATTAGTACCCTGGTGAGTAATGGGGGTTCTAGATGCTGAAGAAGAAAATGAACCTATAGAAGGTCTAGAACTTTGTGCAGAATATGCCAAAACTGGAGGCAAAGAAGGATAATTCAGAAAAAACTGCAGAGGCTGTGGATAATAACCAGGCTGATGAACCAAGGGAGCCTCTGTCCCCACAAGTGCAGGACAATACCTCTAAATATTTCCAGTGACACCACAATGAAAACACGTGGGTGGCTTTCCCCTACCCTAAGACTGTCCCCTACTCTATCCCCGCCCATGGCTAACTTCTTTAGACTGACTCTGACTCAGTACAGAAATGTGCCCACTACTAGTACTCTGAGACTGTCCCTATCTCTGAAGCTGCTGCTGTCGCAACTGTGGACACTCAGTCCTCACATGTCTAGGCTGTCGGCACTGGTAACAGATAATCTCTCCTTGAGCAGTTCTACCCGGTGTAGAGGAAGATGAAAAAGTCAACTGTTGTTGCTACGGAGTAAACCCCTGAGAATAGATGCCCCATATCTCATTCTCTTCTTATTTCGTCTGTCGAGATAAGAACCTGTAGCTGTACCCCTCAATTGTAAGTGAATCTCAACTGGTCTACTGACCCACTAGTCTGCCTTAATTAGCTGTGCCCTATCATACACCTCACTCATCGTATGGAGGTTCAAAGGAACCACCAAGGTTCTAATCGCTGGCCTGAGTCCCAACTCAAACAGCTGTGCCCTGTCAGTCTCATCAACAATGGCCCCTGGTGCATACTGAGCTAGGAGAGAAAAATGTGACTTATACTGACCTACGGTCATGTCACCCTGACGCAAGTGAAGGAACTCTTAACGTAATGATGCTCTAGCAACTATCGGAAAGAACTTTCCTAGAAAAGCTGTGCAAAATACATCCCACTTTCTAACCATAGTGTTCCTCACTAACTCCCACCAAACTAGGGCCTCGCTTATAAGTAAGACAGATGCGAAGTCAACTCAAAGATCATCCTTCGTGATATGCACCGTATCTAGTAGTCCAGACACATCTCTCAGCCAATGATATGTGGCGAAAGGATCTGTGCCCTCAGAAAATATCGATAGCTGAAGTCGCTGGAACTCTTTCATCCCTAATGTTGCCCTACTCTGCCCTGCCGAGATACTTGCCTGAGTCTCAACCTGCTGACCCAATAGTACCATACCAAGCATCTGCTGGTTGTGATGTAAAAACTCAAGCATAGCTCGTGCTAACTCAGCCCCGTCCAACTATACCCTCTAAATTGCTTGTAGAGGCATCTGTAAAAGTGAAAGTGGATCTACAAACTCAACTCTCTCACCTTGCTGCTTAATATGTGGAGGTAGTGGAGGGTCATTCTCTCCCTCGATGCTCTCACCTACCTGCTCCTTACAATGTGTAGGAAATGGAGGCTCAGATTCGACAACTCTCCCTTTGCTCCGTCCACTATCTTTTGGCGGCATTTTCTATGCGATAGAAAATAAATATTTCTATTAAGACTCATTTTCAAATGAGAAATTTAATCCCTTGCATGTTCCCAATGATGTGTCATATACTCCGCATGCACATAATCAGCTAACATGTATTTACATTAACGCAAGTAGCACATACTTTATGCATTTCACCTAGTCATGCCAACACATAATCATGTCATCACATATACCACATCAACATACACATTCAACATCATGTACCACATATTCTAATCAAATCATGCTTCAAAAAAAAAAAATTTGTTTTTTTTTTTGTACCCATTCCCGTCACCCCTAGGTAGTCAAACCTTGGGCTCTGATACCATTTTTTCACTCCCCTGGCCCCATAACCCGAAGGTATGATATTTAAACTAAGTTAAATTAAAATTATTAAATTAATTAAAATATTTCACTAGATTTTAATAGTAAAAGATATATAAGTTTAAGTGTGGGAATCGATTAAGGATAACAAATATGAGAGTTTCTAAAAGCCAAGATTTAAAAAAAAAAAAAAAAATTGAAAGGGTTCGCCCTAATTATTGGCTAGTTTTGCCTTTAATGCCAACCTGATAATCCATGTATAACAATTATTTCATTCAATACATACATCATTTCATCTCTTTCTCATCCTACTTAGCATACATTATAATACATACATATCTATATATGAAATTCATTTTTAAGTTACTATGTCATGTCCCAAAACACATATCAATCTCATTTACATATCCCAAGAAATATACGAATTCCATAATACATGATTAACAAAAAAAAATGGAAAACACTCCATGAACATCATAGTATGTCTTCGTATACATCAAGTAAGCCCAAAAGGAAGAGGCACATCAAGCAAGCCCAAAAGGAAGAAGCACATCAAGCCTATCAACATGTACTCCTCAAGACGCAGGATCCGTCCCGATACCTGCATCTGGCAGATGTCAAAACCCCAGTAGGATAACTAAAACAAACGAAACGCGAACGTTGCGTAAAAGTGTATGCTTATGCTCGGTGGGTGGCATCCTATGAAAATTTATAATCAATTAAGCATATACAGAATCCATATTTGTCTTATTACGTTTTATGAGATTTACTTAAGTTCCACTTGAATTCATTCAAACAACAACCAAATTCCTAAATTTCTAGGTTTTATTAAAAACCCAAAAAAACTACCAAAGTCCTAATTCATCACTCATCAAGTAATCACCTTGCCTCCGATATAGCGTAACATGGTTCACAGGCTACTAACCTGTAGGCAACCATAACCTGTACCACAGCGCGGGACTCTCAACTCAACCGTCGAACCTTGGATGTACATATTCACAACTCAATCCACACCGCAACATTTCAAGTACTCACATCATCTCATAAGCACACAAAACCCTTTCTAAACCAACATTCTTGGTTCTTTTCATTCTCACTCATTATTTAATCCTTTCAAGGATTTTCTCAATATTTTTTCTATGTACAAAACAAATAATTAATTTTAGTTTTTTCTTTTTATAATCTCACTCCACACTCTTCACAAGTGTGAGTGGTAACAATATTATTTAATAAAAACACATGCTTAGGGTTCCAACAACCCTAATATAAACACAAATTTCAATTTGAGAATGCATGGGCATGCTTCACTTCTTCTCTTTTTTTTTTTTTTTCTTTTTTCCTTTTATTTTTTTTTCTTGTTTGTTTTTATTTTCAACCTAATTGACTTGTACATTATTTTATTTCCTACTCATATACATGTACTCACTTAAATTTTTGTTGGGCAGATTTTATACCTCAATTAATTTAATTAGTTAATTAAATTTTAATTTGTCCTAAAAAAATTATTTATTCTTTTCAATTAAAAAAAATTTACGGATCTTTACAACGTGAGGGCGCGTGCGATGGTTTTCGGCGGCTGGGAAGGCGGTGTTCTACAGGTCTAGGAGATTCGATCCGAGCCAAGGTGGTTGGAAGTTATGGTGACGAGCAGAAAGCCTTGAACTGGTGATGGTGGTGGGCGGCGCCTGCGACCGTGGTGGTGAGCAGTGTTCAGTTGTGGATGGCAGACACAGGCTCTGATGCCATATTAGAATAGTAAAGAGAGAGAGAGTGAGAGAGAGAAAATGGGTTAAAACCCTTATATTCAATGTGAATAATACATGTACAAGAAGGCCTATATATAGGTATACAAGAGAGAATAATACTGGCATATTTTAGGAAATAATACTGGCATATTCCAAGGATATGCTGAGAAATGCCAAGGTATAGCTGTACAATAAGAATATAGATATCACGTTTGATAGTACACGGTAACAACAGCAAAGGGATGTATATCTTTTACAATAGCTTTCTTGTAAAATTGACCTTAAATCATGAGTGGTGTTTTATATTTCATGCATGTATTTTTAAAAACATTTTTTTAAAAAATATTTAAAAAATATCTTTTCAAAAAACACTTTTAAAAGTTTATTTTCAAGAAACGTTTTGTGCGTATTCCTGAATTTTTTGAAAGTGTCTTTTCAAAAAATTATTTTTACAAAAAATTATTTTTCAAAATTTTAAAATCATCTTTTAAAAATGATTTTGTCATTAAAAATATTTTTTCAAAAAATACTTTTTAAACAATCATAAACTGATAAATAAATTAAAATTAATCATAAATTAAAAAAATATTTTTTTGTCCATCATAGGCCCCCATTTAAGTCTCTTCCTGGATGTTTCAAATGAAAATGTAAGCATAAAAAGGCCAAAATTCCTTTGTACATGCTGAACTCCTTATCAGATAAAGTATATAAAAATAAAATAATAAAATAGATAATTTTGTTGTTTTAAAAAAAAAATTGACGGAGGAGGGTATATATATTATCAGATAAAATAAAAGATGTCAATATAATTTTAAAAAAATAATCTAATTAATAAAAATTTTAAGAAAAATTAATTTAAACTAACTTTTAAATACAACTGATACTTTGTTTTTTGAAAATGCACATGCACATTGTGAATTTGTTAAATATTTATTCCTTCAGAAAGTCAAAGTTGTCAGGCTTGGATTATAAGTACACTTTGAAGGCAGATTTTTTAGGCCCGGCCGGGCCTAACATTTAAGTTTGGAAATGAAATATGAATTCCAACGGTATTATTTTCTTTGATGTGGAAAAGTTCGTGAAAAAATTGATTTAAAACAAGTGGTTGAAAGTTTTTTAAAGCAGTGAAAATATAAATAACTTAAATTAAAATTAATTTTTGAGTGAAAATAGTTGTTTTTATATATTATATTCAAAATCATCCTATTGTGATCTAAAATGACCAAACAAATTATACTTGAGAACTCTCGAGCTTTTAGTATTTAAGATAAATTTTTTAGGTAAGACATTTAGTTTGACATAAATAGATTTGTTTCTAAATTTCCATAAAAGCCTAATTTCTATTTATTCTGAATTTTTTTATTTTCAAGATTTCTTAATTTTTTAATTATAATAGGTTTAGTATAAAAAATTAATAAATTCTTATTTGGATTACTAATATCCTGAGATTATAAATATGATGTAAACAATCTTTATTATTAATTTTATCAATAATATTTTAATTTTAAAATTTGAGAATTTCTTCTTTTAGGTGAAGAGTCTGGCTCTTTTGTTTTTGATTTATAAGAAATTAGACGTATTTAATTCTTCTTCATATTTTTCGTGTTACGTAAAAATCGTTTTCCAAAATAAGGCCAAACTACCACTTTCAAATTCTTTGACTGTAAGGCAATGAAGGATGAGGTGTCCCTCAATTTTTTTATTAAAAACATTTCTTATGCTTTTTGAAAATTCTTTTTAAATATATCTCTTAATTTTTATTTTTGCATCTGATATACCACAAAGTAACAGACCAGTCTCCATGTGACATGTGTAACTACTGATCAAATATAGCTTTGCCATACAGAGCAGACTCAGCCATTCAAATTAGGCTTGGGCACTAATCCTTCAGAACTCACAGTTCCTAGCACAAGGCCTTCAGAGCCTCCATCAGGGTTCAGAGCTCATCACTGCCCTGAATATCCTACCGAGCTGAGAAGAAGGAAACAATCTTCAACAAGGAAACTGTCACTCACGGATATCTCTCAAGCGTAGTGTCCAACAAGGCAACTGTCATTCTCCGATGATCAAATCCCTATATTCAAGGCTCCAAATCTTAATCAACTTAGGAAAGCCAAAGCCTATAAATTAAACCCTAAGGTGCGCCTTTTATTTTCATGCTCATTCTTTGGTTTACATTTCAGTCTTTTAATTCAGTTTATTGACTTAAGCATCGGAGCGGCTACCGCCAGACTAATCTGGTGGCCCTCTAATCCCCTTTTGAATGTTTCCCAGGCAGCGGAGTTTGAACCCCCCACTGAAAACCAAAAAGTGCGGCATCAGTTTGGCGCCATCTATGGGAATGACGGTCGTTCTTTCCACCAAGTGCTCTACTTACCAACGAACGCATCCTCCTTCTTACCAGAGGACCATGGCTCCTAATCTCTGACCGAGAAAGAATGCTCAAAATCCTCAAAACTGTTAACCCTGGCCGCCTGCCGGACAAGGAAGGGGACGAACAACTAACCCCATGCAACAAGAGCTTGACTTAGTCAAGCGACAAAACCAGTTGATGCAAGAGCAGCTTCTAGCCATGTCTAGAACTTTGGCGACGCTCACCCGGAATCAGGGAACCAATCCTTTGAATCCATCCGTCAACACGGCTGATCAAAGGGCACAACCTCCTACAGCCACCCCGGACGGAGGACTCCATGAAGAGGCTCCCAATAGTCAACCGGTGCACCCCCAAGACGTCACCCACGTTGGCGAAGACCCCCAGCCATCAGCAACTGCAGGCAGGGGGTACCAACCGTTATTTCAAACATCCACTATCGAAGCACCACTAGGGCCCCAACCCCGGGGGCTTTAGCAGCAAATCTCGCACCGCAAGAATCTCAACCACAAGCGGTTCCAACTCCTCCAGCTCGGGAGCCTCAAGATACTCTTCCGGCTATAGGACCTACCCATCCCACTTATATAAGAGCCGAAACTGCAAAGCAAGACTCGTAAGTCCCCCTCAGGGACCCACGAAGAGCCGAAGAGGTTGTTGATTCTATGGACCGCACTGTTGGGATGAGAGGTATTCAAATTCCTCTAGAGTAGGATGAGCTAGCTAGGATGCTTGGAAGGCTTGCTACGCCATTCACTCCTGCTATCATGGCTGAGGAAAGGCCGAGGAAGTTCATTGTCCCAAAGTTCACCCCTTATGATGGGACTGGGGACTCATGGGACCATCTTTCTCATTACCAGCATACCATGGCATTACACGGGGCTTCTGACGCCTTCATGTGCCGAACATTCATTACTAGCCTCAAAGGCACAACACTAAAGTGGTTCTACCATCTCCCACCGAATTCAATCACCAGCTTCTATGAGCTCGGTAGGCGCTTTCTAGATAGGTTCATGATAACAGAAGGTTAAGGAAGGGCCCAAAATTCTTGCTTAAAGTAAAACAATCCAAAGAGGAGCCCCTCCGAGAGTACATTGCACGATTTAACGCCGAGCTCACAGAGATTACAGACTGCAGTCCAAGCTTTTTAGTAGCTGCCATGACCTCTGGACTCACGCAAGGAGGCTTCAAGGATTCTCTAACAAAAAGCCCTCCTACCGATATGGCGGCCCTCATGGATCGGGCAAGGAAATACATGAATCTGGAAGAAGCAGAGAGCCCTTCTCAGAAGACTAAAGAACAAACTCAACAGGATGACCAGAAGAAGGACTCCAATACAAACAGCAAGAGGGTCAGAAGCCCAGACAAAAGAACAGCCTCTAGAACCCCCAGCAACACTACTCCAAGGGGATTCACTACCTTCACTCCTCTAAATGCCTCCCTAACCCATATACTTCGGCAAGTCCGATCACGTGAAAACCTTAGATGGCTAAAGCCGTTAAGAGGCGATCCCAACTACCGGGATATAAGCAAGTACTATGATTTCCACAATGACCATAGGCACGCAACTGACACATGCAAGGCCCTTAAGCATAAAATCGAGCAGCTCATAAGAAGAGGACGACTGCGGGAGTTTGTTAGGCAGGATGGAATGCAGAACCCCCGCAATGATAGACCCCAGCAGAGAAGGCCAGACCAGAGGCTGGATTAGAGGCCAGACCAAAGGCCGGAGCAAAGGGAAGGACGGAACGGGCCCTAACAGTGGAACAATCAAGTCATCTTCGTCCTCCATGCAGATACTCCAGCAACAAGGACGTCTAACCGAGCAAGAAAACGGTACGCTCGGGAGGCCAGAATTACTCCCAGCATCCTACAGATCTCTAATGTTGAGAAAAGATTAAGGCCAGTACCTGAGATCTAGTTCACAGATCAAGATCTTACAGGAGTACACTATCCTCACAGTGATGCCCTTGTTATCTCCCTCAAGATTGCCAACTTTGAAATTCGAAGAATCCTGGTAGATATTGGAAGTTCGACGAATGTATTGTTCTACGAACCCCTCAAACAGATGAAGCTCAGTCCCAATGACATCAAACCTACCGTTGCTATCATGGCAGGATTTGATGAGAACCTCAGTACCCCGTTAGCGTTGGGGAGAATTGACCTCCCAACCACAACAGGAGAGGGAGACGGACAAAAGACCATGATATCAGAATACATGGTTCTGAATGCCAAGTCACCATACAATGTCATAATTGGAAGGCCTTGGCTACACCAGATGGGAGCGGTCACCTTGACTCTCCACGAATGCCTAAAGTATGTTCACAATCAGGCTGTCTACTCTATCAGAGGAAAAGGCTTTCAAATAGCAATTACTACACGCCTGTGAATACGTAGATCCAGATCTCTCCCACCGTCACGAGGCGAAAGACTGCCCTTCCAGAATTGATGAACCTCTAAGTCCAAGAGGAAAGGACAGCAGGGCCAAGCCCGTAAAAGATCCCGTGAAAGTATTGGTCAACTTGGAAGTGCAAGGGCGCTATTTATAGATCGGTCCAGACCTAACACCTGCCGAGCAAGATAAGATGATAAAATTTTTGAAAAACAACCTCTCTATGTTTGCTTGGGAAACAAAGGATATGGAAGGCATAGATCCAAACCTCATCACTCACAAGTTAATAGTAGATCCCGACCATCCACCAGTGAGACAAAAGAGAAGGCTCCTCGCTCCAGAGCGGCATCAGATCATCAATGAGAAGGTCCTGAGGCTGCTTGAAGCCAAGATGATACGAGAGGTATTTTACCCCGATTGGCAAGCCAACACCGTTCTGGTCAAGAAAAAAAATGGCAAGTGGAGAGTTTATGTCGACTATACAAACCTCAATAAAGCTTGCCCCAAAGATAGCTTCCCTCTGCCGTGTCACGCCCCGAATTCCAGCGAACCCGAGGCGCGAGTAACGAGACAAAGGAAAGTAAAATGATAAAGAAATGAAAGATAACAATAACATTCTCATACATTCTGTACACTGTTCTGATACATACATAGGGTCCAGTCCACTTGCTCACAACATGTAAAACAAAACACAGTCTTGGGCTTATGCCCTTATACAATATTGAAAACAAAACGCCCCTTGGGCCTAACACAGTCCCTAATCAGATCATCTCCACGTCTCGTACTGCTGGGACGTCATCTAAAATGTTTGCCCCATTAAGGGGTCAGCTCAACATGCCGGTACAATATAATGCTAATGCAAGAAACGAAACTAAGGTCGTGGCATGTGCAAGTGTATAGTTATTTCTATATGACATCTGATATCATGATGGCAGTATATGAGCAGTGTATAGTATATGTACAGTATGCGTGACACACCCATGCAACTCTATGCCACCCATGTCTCATGATACGGTCATTCTCCGCTGGCATGAGTACCGCCACGTATGTCTCGCTTCACGGTCCGGAATCCGTCAGGCTTGCGAATACCTATTGGCCGATTTTGGGTTTTTCACCATAGGATCTACACCCTCATAATGCAAAGCACCAAGTGCTTACCCACACCATGTCCAAGGAATTACACTATGCCAACATGCTCTGATCTCATCATGTCACAATGCAATCTCAATGATGTATCTTATTCATACATAAAGCATGCCTTCAAGTACACAATTCATAATATCAACAGTTCTTCAAAACATATTATTCACACATTACACTAACACATGCAGTATACCCATAATCATCATACAACTTAACAAGATAGCACGTAGCACATAAACATGTGAACAATCAATGCAGCAAAGCAAGTATTCCTAATCTCAATTCTATTTCTTACTTAGCACAATATATCGTACCTGTAAATCGATCTCAACTCAAGAAGTGCACTCGAGGTATGGTAGGATCACTGTGAAAATACTGAAGGTCAGAGCACCTTCTCCTTGCCCTTTCGCGTTCCTATAAACATAACAGGTAATTCAGTTCATTGTCATTTGAATTCATTCTATTTATCGAATTTTATGTCTTTAATTCATAAGTTTCCATTTTGCTAATTTAGACTCCACTATTGAGTCCGGGACGTCGAAGAAACTTAGTTTAGGCTTTCGTAGAATTCAATTCGGACACCTGGGTTAAAAAGGGCAAAACAGTCATTTTGTACTTTATACGGGTCCTTACATTTCGTGACCTCTTTTCACAAATTGGACTCCACACTTGAGTCCGGAATGCTCGAGATAATAAAGTTTCACTATTTGTTTACCTAATTCGGAGTTCATTTGACTGTATTTCAATTCAGGGGTATTTTGGTAATTTTATATGTTGTTACGTGTCTTTTATTTTTTTTTTCGGGACCCCGTCTAGTAAAACGGATCCCACCATTGGCCTCGAAATGGCCGAGATAGTCAAAATGCACTAATGACTTGTCCCATTTGGACTCCGGGATATTTTTGAATATTTAATTAATTAAATTAATTTAATTAATTAATTTAATTAATTAATTTATTAATATTTTATTCAGGAGGGTCAAATCAGAATTATTAATAGTTGGGGGGGTCAATTTATAATTTCCGTAAGTTTTGGGTTAATTTTCAATTATCAAAAGTTCAAGGGCAGAATTGTAAATTTGAATTCTCCTATTCCTAATTCGGACAGCCAAACAAGGATCAGCCTAAAACAGGGATAAGATATCCCTGTTCTCATTTATTTCAAATTCTCAATTTCATAAATCCACAACCAAACAGCCCCCTTAAATCTTTTAATTTAAAACACATGGCGACACGTGGCAGGGGCGGTCCACACCCGCCCAAACCGGACCCGACCCGACCCGGGATAGACCCCCCTTCTTCCCCGATTTTCCGGTGACGCCCAGTAGGGTTCCGGCGCCTCCTCCGGCGCCGGCGACCGATTTCCGGCGGCTTTTTCGTGTTTTCAAAATGCCATTTTCTAGAGTTTTTCAAGTAGGTTTCACTCCCACCTTCCATTTTCAGTTTAGACCAACGGATTCTCGCGAAATAGGGCTCAAAGGCCCATGGCCGAATCTCCGGCCAGCTGAATATCTTCAATTCCTCACTCGGTTGTTCACGGTTTTCCATCATTTCTTTCTCATTTCATTTTCTGCACTTATTAGGGTTATTTCTATCTCATTAGATTCAAGCTTTGTACATAAAATGCTAATCCAACCCCCCCATGACCGTGACCTACAAACCCCTTTTTCTTCCTCATTTTTCAACCAATTTCCTTCATTCTTTTTGCAAAACAATCCTCACAACATACACTTTAAAGCCCTATGCATCAAAATAAATCATCATGCCTTAAAAAATAAAACAGAAAGGGTGCACTTACGGATTTTCTGAGCTTTCTCTCTCTAGCCGTGCCTTCTTTCACCCTCTTGCTCCGAGCTCGAACCAAGCTTCAAACTCTCTCTCAGAGCTCTATTTCTCTCCCTCTTTTCTGTTTCTTTCCTTCTCTTTTCTCCCTACCCGAGACCACACTTATGCACACACAAACCAAATCTCTCACGTCTCTCCCTCACAGCCACTATTCTTGACCCCCTCTCCACCGTCAGCCACCTTTTGTTTCCCCCCAAATGCAGCTTTGCATTTAATGCAAAGCTGCTACTATATATCTATATATATATATATATATTATCATCACACACACACTAGTTTCACACACTCCCCATCGGCTGTCCTTCTAGTTTGGTTACCAACACACACACACACACACACACACACACACACACACACACGTCCAGTCACACACACAACTCACTGCCATACATCCTCCCACACATCCATATACACATACCCATATACATGCACACATTACACAATTTAAATAAATATATATACATATGTATACATCCATGTATATATATATATATCATGCACATCATATACACACTTCCATCCATAATAATAATAATAATAATAATAATAGCAAAGATTTTTAATTAACCAAGAAAAAAAATAATAAAAAAAAATAATAAAAATAAAATTAAAAAAAAAAAAAATTTCATGTCATAACATGCCGAGGATAGATCAGCTAGTTGATGCTACTGCAGGGCACGAACTCATGAGCTTCATGGATGCTTACTCTGGGTACAACCAGATCCAGATGTACCCTCCAGATCAGGAAAAGACAGCATTCATAACCGAACGAGGTCTCTATTGCTATAAAGTGATGCCGTTCGGACTAAAGAATGCTGGGGCAACATATCAGCGTCTGGTCAATAAGATGTTCAGCCCTTTGATCGGCAGTACCATGAAAGTTTACATTAACGACATGCTGGTTAAAAGCTTACAAAAAGGTAGCCACATCTAGCACTTATCTCAGACATTCAACATCCTGAAGCAACATAAGATGAAACTTAACCCCTTGAAATGCACCTTTGGTGTAACGAAAGGAAAACTCTTAGGGTACATCATTTCTCAGAGAGGTATTGAAGCAGACCCCACTCAGATCAGGGCTTTGATTGAGCTCGAATCACCAAAAACCAAGAAAGACATTCAGGCTCTGAACGGCAGAATTGCAGCCCTGAGCAGGTGATGAGTGCGCAAAAGTGCACTTTAAATGTCCTATTATTTGATTCAAATTGCTAGAAATATTAATAGAAATGTTGGGCTTCAATTGATTTTATTAAATTTAATTTCTATTTACAGTGAGATATATTTGAGCATTATTTTATAATATTTTAAATCTCAAATATTGCATTATTTGTTGGCGAGAGATAGTTTGCAAATTGCGCTGTACACTTGATATTTTTAGAACTAATTTTTGGCTTTTTTTGGCAGATTCGATCATTGAGTTTCAATTGAGATTTGGATAGCGTTAGAGTTTCAGAATTAGAAAATGGTCTTCATGAAGTTTTTAGAGGATGTCTTGGGCTTT
Organism: Nyssa sinensis; assembly: GCA_008638375.1. NCBI lineage: Eukaryota > Viridiplantae > Streptophyta > Magnoliopsida > Cornales > Nyssaceae > Nyssa > Nyssa sinensis. The sequence continues at coordinate 12,795,159 of CM018038.1, forward strand.
TCAGAAAGGTTTGGTTTACAAAAATCGGAGTTCGTTTGGGCCTCCAAACATTATTTCAAAGACAGGCTTGGAAAGTTGCTATGAACCTCTCCGTCCAGCCAACTTGAAGAGGCCATAACTTGAGCTTCTGAAGCTCAAATCAGATGGTTCTTGAGCCTAAAATTATCTACTCATCCGGGGCTACAACTTTCATGAAGAACTCGAATCGAGATTCCATCATTATCCAATAGAAAAATGGGCTTGAACATTGCGACCGTGTGCATATGCGGCTGGAAAAGAAGAAATAAAAAGAATTAAAAGGGGGAGCTTGGACGGCTGACCAAGTTTAAAAGGAAAGAAATGAGATCAATTGAAGTCAAAAGTAGCTGAGGTAGGGCCCAGTCCCTGCGCAGAACAAGGAAATAAAAGGATTGGCAAGGCTTGGGCCTTGGGCGCCCAGGCGCAACAGGGAGGATTGAAGACGAGTTAATAGGCCTGGCCTAGGCACTAGAGTGGTGCGGCTAAGGCTTGGGGCATGAGGGCTATTAGGGCGCAGGAAATTGAAAAAATAAAGAAAAAAACTGGACGGCGGCTTGTGGAGAACAGGAAAGAAAAATACAAAGAGGCCGTGCGGTTGTACACAGGGAGAAAAAAAAGAGAGAACAGAGCTGCGGCGGTAGGAAAAATTGGAGAACAGAAGCAGGACGTAGTGCAAGTCCCAGCTACTTCATGGCTCGATTTTTCTCCGTAAAATTTACGTTATCCATCCTGTACATGGGTAACTAAATTTTCAAGTGGGGTTAGGGATTACTTTGCACCATAGATGGTTATTTTAATTTATTTTGATTCCTGTACATGGTTTTAATTTGTTAAATTCTTCGTTGATCATTCATAATTTATTGTTGAATTTTATTATCCGAATAATTAAAGGTTTTAGTCCGTTTATAGATTCAGTCATGCTTTTTCTATCGAATGGATTAATGTTTTGATTATTTTTGGAACAATTAAATATTTATATTGATTCAATTCTCTGCTGCAGTATTGCTTGTCGGGTATATTGTCGTCATTGTATTTTTTCAATGTGAATAATAATTTGAGTGATTTAAAGATGATGAAAGATTTTTCGAAGGGTTATTTTTAGTATAATTTTGATGCAAAATTTTAAATCTTCCGATTGAGATTTTTGGAATTTAATTTCTCAATTGAGTTATCTGTGAATTAAAAATAATTGAAATACCATATATGTGCAAGGGATTCCCGACACTCCACTGTTCGTTAAATTTGAATATTTTCTTCCATTAATTAATTTGTTTAATTTTTAATTTGCATTCAAAAATCACTTTTTCATACTTTTATTGTCTCGTTAACCGTCTAATATTTCTGTAGTTCAGAAATTCTGTTTATTATTCTTTTAATTTAGTCTCCCTGTGGAATCGACACCCCAAAGCTACATTACAACTACCGCGTTATTCTTTGGGCGTAATTAGCAGGTTTATTTTCAAATCCACTGATCGTTGCTTACCGTTCTTCAAAGCTTTGAAGGGTAACAGAGCTCTATAGTGGACGAAGGAGTGTGAAAAAACCTTTCAAGAGCTATAGGAATACCTAGCTTCGTTTGAACTCTTATCAAAGTCAATCCAAAGAGAAAAGCTATTTCCCTATCTTGCAGTCTCCGAAAACGCTGTCAGTTCTGTACTGGTCAGACAGGACAAGGGAATCCAGAAGCCCATATTCAATATCAGCAGGGCCTTACTGGACACGAAAAAAAGATACCTAGAGATCGAGAAATTGGCTTTTGCCCTGATAATTTTAGCACGGAAGCTCAGACCCTACTTCTAGGCTCATCCAATTGAGATCCCAACAGCCTACCCATTGAAATCAATCCTTCGGAAGCCAGACGTCTCAGGATGACTAGTGAAGTGGTCAGTAGAGTTAGGGGAGTTTGACATATCTTATGTTCCACGAACCTCAATCAAAGGCCAAGCATTAGCAGATTTTGTCGCTGAATTTACCCCAGCACTGCATAATAAAATACAGCTCAGTGAGAAGTCAGCCCCATGGTAGCTCTATACCGATGAATCTTCTACAGACCACGGTTCTGGAGTAGGTTAGGTGCTGCGGTCCCCAGAGGGACTGGTAGCAGAAAAGGCAATAAGCTTGGGCTTCAGGGCTTCAAACAACAAAGCTGAATACAAAGCCCTTATCCTTGGATTGAAATTAGCTTTGGAATACGAGGCTCAGAACCTCGAAGTCTTCTCTAACTCATAACTGGTGGTAAGCCAAGTTCTGGGAGAATTTTTCATCAAAGATGACAAAATGCTCCGGTATTCAAAACTGGTGAAATTACTGAAGCGGACCTTCCAAAATTTCGCAATCTAGAAAATTGAAAGAGATTAGAACTCCAGGGCTGACGCACTGACAAATATGGCCTCCCACCTCAAGGCCGAAGAAGAATCCACACTAAAAATCTCTTATCAGTCAGAACCAAGCATAAAGGAGGTCCAAATTGCTCAAGCTACAGATCAAACCCAGAGCTGGATAACCCCCATCCTTTAATATTTGGAAGGAGGACTCCTCCTAGAAGACAAGAACAAGGCTAGAAGGATCCGAATCAGGGCAGCTCGGTACCTTGTTATAAATGGGAAGCTTTATCGTAGATCGTATTCTTAACCCTTGCTGAGATGTCTGTCACCGGAAGAGTCTCAATATGTTCTGGCAGAAATACATGAAGTAATATGTGAAAACCATAATGGGGGCAGAACTATAGCTCACCGAGCTCTAACACAAGGCTACTGCTGGCCTAGTATGCTAAGGCAGGCAAAGGAGTACGTTCAAAAATGCGACAAATGCCAACGGTTCTCTCCTTATCAGCATCAGCCCTACCATGAGCTCATTCTTATTGCCAGCCCATGACCCTTTGCTCAATGGGGTATGGACATTATAGGTCCATTACCAAAAGCCGCACCAAACAAGAAATATCTCCTAGTGGCTATTGACTATTTCTCCAAATGGGCAAAAACAGAACCTCTAACACACATTACGGAGAAAGAAGTTAAGAATTTCACTTGGAAGAACATAGTCTGTAGGTTCGGCATATCGTGAGTAATCATCTCAGATAATGGTACGCAGTTCGCTGGAAAAGTTTTCAAGAAATTCTTCAAAGACCTGCACATCAGTCAACATTTTGCCTCTCTAGGCCATCCTCAAGCCAATGGGCAAGCAGAGGTCACCAACCGAACAATCCTTGATGCTCTTAAGAAGAGGTTGGAAGAGGCCAAGGGAAGATGGGTGGAAGAACTCCCAGGAGTCCTTTGGGCCTACAGAACAACTAGAAGAACACCTACCTCTGAAACTCCCTTCTTACTTGCCTATGGTACTGAGGCAGCGATCCTTGTTGAGATCAGTATACCTACCCTAAGGACTGAAGCTTTCGACCAAGAGAGTAATAATCAGCAGCTTGTGAAAAATCTGGACTTATTGGAAGAAAAACGAGATCAAGCCAGGCTTAAAATGGAAGCATATCAACACAGAATGGCCAACAGCTCTAAACAGGGGCTAAAATCCCTCAGCTTTCAGATTGGAGATCTTGTCCTAAGAAGAGTATTTCCGAACACTAAGGATCCTACAATGGAAAAATTATCACTTAATTGGGAGGGCCCCTACAGGGTGACAAAGACTGTTAGGCCTACCACCTACTAGTTAGGGGACATGTCTGGGAAACCTATACCCAGACCTTGGAATGTAGAACACTTACGAAAGTATCATCAATAAAGATGCTTTCTTTCTCAAAATCTCTCCATCAAGTATTTTCAACTTAATGTACAGACCTCCAGGTCTGGTCCAACGTATTGACTCCTAAAGCCTTGTATTCGTTACAAGTCCTTTAGGCCTGGTCCTCTCAAATGTACAGACCCCCAGGTCTGGTCCAGCGTATTGACCCCTAAAGTCTTGTATTCGTTACAAGTCCTTTAGGCCTGGTCTTATCAAATGTACAGACCTCCAGGTCTGATCCAGCGTATTGACCCCTAAAGCCTTGTATTCGTTACAAGTCCTTTAGGCCTGGTCCTCTCAAATGCACAGACCCCCAAGTTTGGTCCAGCGTATTGACCCCTAAAATCTTGTATTCATTACAAGTCCTTTAGGCCAGGTCCTCTCAAATGCACAGACCTCCAAGTCTGCTCCAGCGTATTGACCCCTAAAGCCTTGTATTCATTACAAGTCCTTTAGGCCTGGTCCTCTAAATGCACAAACCTCTTGGTCTGGTTCATCGTAAGGTACAGACCTTTGAAAGCCTCCTACGTTACAAGGATGAACTTGCTCAACAGAATATATAACCTCAATGTGTGAAAAGCCAATTCTGGTTCAGTTATTACTTATTCTTCCAGTGTTACGAGAAAAGGTTTTGATCAATTCAATTTCTTTAAGTCCTGTTGGACACAAATTCTTATTATGAACGGTCGGTTATCATAAGTCATCTCACATATCATAATCCTTGCAAGTCCCACTGTTCGAAGCTACTCAGAACAAGTTCCGATTCAACTACTCAAAATGCTCTGCCCGAAAGACAGCCTCTGATCATAATCAGTTAAAAGGACTGTTCTGCAATACACTCAACTCATGAACATTTCTCCTACAAGCTTCAAAGACAGGAGCCCAGGTTTAGATTGCAGAGCTACAACGACTTAAAACAGTACTGGTCTTGCCTGGCATCCACAACAATCCACAGAGTTTACAAGTGTTTCAGTTCGGAAGGGTAAAGACATTCAAGTTTTGAAGAAATTTAAATTCATTGGTGAAAGTATTCAAGTACATCAGTCTTCCAAAAAAAAAAAGATGGAGCAAAATACATATAAAGAGAGTTTAGTCCGCAGCTTCCTTTCGAAGGGGGAGTTCTGAAGGAGTCGCTTTGTCACTTGGTGCCTCAGCTTCAGTAGGAGGGGCAGTGGTACATTCGATGGCTGACAGATTGAAGTCCGAAAATTTTGTAAGGAGCTTAGATTTGAGGGTATTGTAACCATGCTGAATCAGCTCCCGACCCATTTCACGGACCTCATCCCTCATCTCTATCTTAGTCTCAACTTTGGCAGCCGCTACTGCATTCTGAAGCTTCTGATCATAGGCATACCGGAGATCATACAACTCCTTCTGAAGTGTTTCCTCCTTCCGAGCGTGAAGATCCCTCTCAGATTCCATGACAGCCAGAGAATTGGAAACCTCTTTCAGCTTCTCCTCAGCAGCATGAGCTACAGACTGAGCCATTCCGTGCTGCAGTCTAACTTCGTCCAGTTCAGCCTGAAGTTTGTCAACTTCTTCTAAAGTTGGAGAAGTCTCTGTCAGAGCTGCAAGAGTGTGCATGGTCTGCAGAATACAAAACAAGCAAGTCAGTACTTAAAAAGAGGGAAATAGAGGAGAACTCAGGGGGTTACCTTGATCTGAAGGGACATTAGCTCAGTCACCAGCTTCTCTGGCTTCTGACCCTTGTACTTCTGAGGGCCCTTAGCCAAAAATTCCTTCAAGGCCTTTTTTGCACCTTGGTAGGCAGAGTCGTCCGGGGCTTGAGGGGCTTTGACAGCCAATTTCCCCTTGCTTATTCTCTTAATCGGGGCAGGAAAGACTATGGATATTAGAGTAGGGGCTTCTCCCTCGTCCTCGGAATGGGTCTGATCAGGAGAGCTTGAAATCAACCTCCTCCTCTTTACTTGGAGAGGTTGCTCAGTAGGAAAAGAGGGCTCTCCCGATCTTTGGACTGACTACTCTGGAACCTAGTCTGCAAACAGAGACTTATTGAATTCTTCGACATGTTTGATAGCCGCCATTAGATTCTCCGGGGTAACGATGACCGTATGAGCTCGATTTGAGGTCTGAAGGAACTAACGATACTGGGCCTGGAGGTCGGTTGTAAAAATAGACCTCTTCCAAGCACCCTTATCTACGCGAAAAGCATGGAAATAGTGGTCAGAGGAGCAACTCGAAGGTAAGATATACAAAAATAAGACCAAGAGCAATCACAAGAAAAAGGGGTCTCACCCTTGAACCCCTTACTTTGGGGAAATGTTGAGATATGGCCTTGAAAGTCCTTGAGCTCCCATCCTCCTCCTATAAAGAAGTACCACTTCTTCCAAGTCTTGTTGGAAGTGGGTACAGAGGAAAGGGGTCTAAACCCTTTATCAAAAGACATGTAAAAAAGGTCTTCCGACCTCATATATTTCAGATCCATATTGCTACGGATCAATTCAAGGGACACATCAACATTATTCTAGTGCCCTAGCACTATAAACCCTAGAAGATCCCTCCAACTATTAAGGTTAAGATCGGCTGGGCAAATATTGAACCAACAGAAAAACTGCCTAACTAAATCAGGAAGGGGAAGTCTCAACCCCATCTCAAACCAGGCTAGATAAACACAGATCTCGCCCTCTTGAACGTCACTTGGGCGGTCTAAGGCCTCCGGTATTCTACAAGTAACATTTGAAGGGAAGTCATACTTTTCTATTAATTCATCTATCATATCCTGTGTTATGGCACTCTCACCTTCCTCTCTTTGGGAAGACCTACCAGAGGCCTCCCCAGCTCTATTCTTGGGCTCTATGAAGGCATCCAATATCCTGACCTCTGAACTAGAGTTGGATCCTACGGACCTATTTTCGGTATCACTGGCAGAATGACTACCCACATTTTTTATATGAGACGGCACAATCGTCTCCAAAGAGCTTCTTGTACCGTCACCAGAACTAGAAGATGAAGAAGAGGCAGACATTGCTTGGAAACAAAAATGGGAAGATGGAATTCTTAATAAAAAAAAAATGAAAGGAAAACTAGTCGAACCTATTCTAAGCCGGAACTTCGGTCTTCAAAGCTTCACTGGTTGCGCAGAGTTAACAATGGTAGTATCCTTTTTGAGTATAGTTAAAATGGTGAGGAAAATAGCGTACAAAGCCCCTCTCCGTCTTTATATACCTTTTCGAGAAGTGGGGGCCCACCAAGCCGAACCGTCATGACGGTTGTAGGCAATGATGATCTCGAAAGCCTAAGCGTCGGCTGCGCAATAAATGACGCGCCAACAGCTGTCTTGGAAATCGTAGAGACCGGATACGTGACTTTTTCGAAAGTTCGTAACCCTAGTTACACTCTGGATGCAAACTAGGGCTCCGGGGGGGGGGGAGTAACTGATATACCACAAAGTGACTGACCAGTCTCAATGTGACACGTGTAACTACTGATCAAATATAGCTTTGCCATCCAGAGCAGACTCAGCCATTCAGATCAGGCTTGGGCACTAATCCTTTAGAACTCACAGTTCCTAGCACAAGGCCTTCAGAACCTCCATCAGTGTTCAGAGCTCATCACCGCCCTGAATATCCTACCAAGCTGAGAAAAAGGAAACAGTCTTTAACAAGGAAACTGCCACTCACAGATATCTCTCAAGCGCAGTGTCCAACAAGGCAACTGCCATTCTCTGATGATCAAATCCCTATATTCAAGGCTCCAAATCCTAATCAACTTAGGAAAGCCAAAGCCTATAAATTAAACCCTAAGGTGCGCCTTTTATTTTCATGCTTATTATTTGGTTTACATTACAGTCTTTTAATTCAGTTTATTGACTTAAGCATCGGAGCAGTTATTGCCGGAGCCAATCCGGTAACCCTCTGATCCTCTTTTGAGTGTTTCTCAGGCAGAGGAGTTTGGAGCCCCCACTGAAGACCAAAAAGTGCAGCATCAGCATCCCTAAATTTGTTTGTTAAAAACTTTTCTTATATTTATTATAAATTTATTTAAATATATCCTTTTAATTTATATTTTTATCAACTACGTGTCACATTCTCATTATGTATTTTAGTGTTTATGTATGTAGATATACGGTAGGGTTGTGTTCTTGTTAGCAAGGCAATTGAAAAAAAATATCCACATGGGTTTCTTCCTTGGAAAGATGAGGACCAAAAGAAAAGAAAAATAAAAATAAAAAGGAAGCTTTGTTGTGAGGAAAAATGCTTAGATTTAAAAGAAAAGCATTAATTAAATATTTTAGTAAAATTATTATTTCATAGAGATCAAGATTACTATAACTAAAAAACTATTTTATGAGACTGTCACATGTATAAGAATACTCACGGTTAATATTTCTAAGATGTAATGAAAATTTCTTAATTACATTTGTGGTTGAATTTTAAAACATTAGATACTTTGAATTAAAGATTAGTTTTGGAAAAGCATATTTTTTATATGATTGTTAAAAATCTTTTGGGTATACTAATTTCTTTTGAGATTTTTTATAATTATAATAATTTTTTCTAAGTTTTTTGAAATTACACTGACCTCTTGATTTTACCTAATAATATAGGGATATATCACTCCAGTCAGTTTTTTCTTCAAAATAATAAAATTGTACATTTTATTTATTTATTTTTAAATTTCTTAAATTTTGACTAATTTTTTTAGCTTTTTTTAAAGATTTTTTATTATTTTATTTAAAAATAAATTGAAGGAAAATAACTTAAACTAAAAATAAATTCAAGGTTTTTATTAATATTTATTAGGAAAATGAAAAAAAGAGAAAAAGATAAAGTAATACAAAATTTGAGTAATTCAACAATGTACTAGAGTTCTCGTGAACCTATGTTTTTCATTGTATAAAAAATATGATTATAATATATATATGTATATGTATATATATATTGCTTGGATACATAAGACCTATATAAATAGTTAAACTTATTACAAAAATATATTGCCGTTTGCTTCTCAAACATATTTTGGAACAACATGCTAACATATTTTACAAAAACGTCATCACGTTAAAATATATATTTGAAATAGAATTTTAAAAGTATAACTTGAAATCTACACGTTTTTGTAACATGAAATGTTCGCACCACATTTGTCAAAGTTGTGGAAAAGGCTCCTTTTGGAAAGTGATGCGAAACCACCACTTTGAAGGGCTTTGGCATTTGGCTGTGACTAAGTCAGTCATTGTGCCTTTGGCTTGGTAGACCGCCAGTGGTTCAAGTCTTTCTCTTAGCCATCAAGCAAAAATAAAAGCATAGTTATCAGGTCATTATACCGGACCTATTTAAAAAAATTTCGTGATTGAAAATAGGTGTCAACTAAGTTCATCATTGTATCTTTTACAAACTGCAAATGGTAGAAACATAGTTATCAGAATCAGACCAAGTCGGTCGGTTCAACCGGTTGAACCGGGAATCAGACATAAAACCAGTTCGGTTCAATTAATATACCACTATTGATAAGGAACCGAAAAATATCAATTGAACCGGCCGATATTTAAAAAAATTAGGTTGAACCACCTTCCGTTTTTTTAATACTTACAACATTTTTTTCTCACAAAACTTCTTCTATTTAATGATTAAATGATAAAATCTAGTTTAAAATAAGATATTTCTGCATGTATATTTGTTATATATACAAATATATAAAACTTATATATTAAGATAATTTCAATAATTATGCTTATATTTTGTTATTTATCACTAAATAATAAAAATTTTTTTTTCTTGTTATTTTCTTAGGTTTTAATAGATTTATGTACATTTTTAATATATTAATTATAAAATCGGTTGAACTACCGGTTAAACTAGTGAACCGTGAATCAACCCTTTACTGATTCATCGTCTGATCGGATTCTGATAACTATAGGTACAAGTCTTTGGTCGCTCCTAGCCACCGAGAGGAAAAATAAATGCAAGAGGGCTGAGCCATGTCTATGTGATGGTTATTCTCTCTCCTTTTGAAGTTGAGTAGACAGAATTTATGTACTTATATAATCAATTAAAATCTAATAAAATTATATTTAATTAATTATGATGATTGGTAATTGGTCTACTTTATTCAATCCATGTAAGTTTGATTATTATCAAAAAATTTTATTGTTAAATTATGTAGATAGTGAATTTAAGCGTACGCATCAAGCATTTATAATAAATCAGAGCAGAAATAATATGAAGGATAAAATGATGTATAGCGAAAAAATTCTCATGAGGTAGAAAGAATTCACTAATTAATCAAAATAACAACACAAGTTTACATAGAGAAATCCCAAATAACTAACATGCCACATCCTTCTGGTTCTCATGTCAAATGTACCATTATCAATATACATTACTGACATAAGAAATATTTTGCTTGTCACTTTCTAATAATGTATATGGATGTTAAAATAAGATACAATACACACACACACACAAACACACACACACACACACACACATATATATATATATATATATATATATATCAAGTTAGCATGAAAAACCTAGTGTTTATTCTTAAAGCATATTTATAGACATTATACGAAAATTTAAAAAAAATGATAATCATAACTATTAGATAAAACATAAATCATTAAGTTCAAACACACACACACAAACACACACACACACACACACACACACACATATATATATATATATCAAGTTAGCATGAAAAACCTAGTGTTTATTCTTAAAGCATATTTATAGACATTATACGAAAATTTAAAAAAAATGATAATCATAACTATTAGATAAAACATATATCATTAAGTTCAATCTAATATTATGGTATATAATCATTAGTTTAATAATTGAAAGTACAAATTACTTAGTTTTATGTATAGTCTGCTTCAACGAACTCATTGATTTTTAACTTGGAAACTTCTCTGAAAGTTATTCACGCAAATTTTATTTCAGACTTAACTCCAACTCCAAAGTTACAGACACACAATAGAACTGTAATTTGGCTTACACATATAAATAAATCCATATCACAGACTAATTCATTACAATAAGATAGAGAAACTTATTATGAAATACAAAATACTAGCACCAAGCAGCCCCAGAATGCATGAGAACCATGCAGCTGCCATGCTTTACTTCATGTCACATCTATGGTTATGGATTCATTCTTCCATTTATCACCTGCTAACGTAGTCCTGGAACGGGGGGAATAGGCGTCGGAACTGGCACACTTGGTGTTGCTGTGTTTCGCAGAGGGAGAAAGATTGAGAAAATAATAAAAATAAATAAATTTGCAGAATACTACTTGGAATAAAATCAGATGAGAGATTGTACTTACCAAATAGTTGTCGTGCAGCTGTGGCCGGGGAAATGAAGAGAATGAAAATCAAGAAGCAGAAAATGATGAAAGAAGTTAGAGAAACAGAAGTCTTGTTCAACATTTTGCTACTATATATGTTGATGAGAGAAGGATGGTTACTCCAACCTCTTTGCTGACACTTATATAGACAATTGCATATATATAGAGAAGGGATGTGGAAGGTACCTTTATCGTCTTCAATAGCTTTTTTGTAATTGACTTTAAAAATTTAAATCATTGCTCAAGTGAAAGTTGCATGTTGTCATCAATTTTAGAAATGTGAGTTAACAATCTCTATATATAAGTTTTTTTAGCATTTTTTTATCAGCGAAAATTAGTATGTTATTTTAGTAAGTGTAAACAAATTATTGCAAAAAATATGTGCGGAACAATGATAATAAAATAGAGACTAGATCTATATATATATATAAGAGTAAAATGGAAATATAAAACTTTATTAATGATAGAATGATCTCCAATTAATATTACATCCTAATTATAAAAAATAATTAGAATCCTAATACAACATGAAAATAATTTTTAAAAAAGTTAGAAACGGAAAGTTTTAGTTACGCTCAAATTTGGATAATTCAAAATCATTAAACAACTTTAAAACAAATTACAACAAAATAGGATTTTCTATGAAAAATTATTGATGAAACAAAACTTTTATGGAACATTAAAAAGGCATTTTTCGAGCCCTAAATGATGAATCGAACATGGTTTTTTGGATCTAATATGGATTTGTTGGCGCCTTTTTGCATGTCTCTCAAAATACTAATAAGTTACTAATTAAGTTTTTGATGATACAATTAGGGTAAAAATGCTTCATGAACTAGTCTTACATCAATATGAGTCCAAGTATTTCAAATAAAATTCAGACAAACCAAGGGGAAATTAATATGCTATGTAGTGAACATCATGTAACATCTGAGATGGGAATTATCATTTTTTTTTTTTTGGAGAGAAAGACATGTAAATATTATTATTGAGAAGAAATATACTGGAGAATTCTCTAGCCACATAATAACCTAATCAACATGTCTAGAATGACGAGCTAGTTTATGGGCTATGCCATTAGCACGACTACGAATAAACTTACATTGATAAAAAGAAAATAAACCAGACAAGGCCTTCACATTTGAATGAATCATAAGACTTACCATTTTATGTGTTGAATAGGGCACAATGTGACTCCAAATGAATATCTGGAGTTTATTATTATAAATAATTCTAACTTCTTAAATATTTACCTTTTCGTGTAATTGTGTGCCAAATTATATGACTAATAAAAATTAATAATACTCTGTTAGCTGAAAAATCAAAATTTAGGAAATAAACTTATAAAATTTAGCATTCTTTACTTTATTTTCTTCTTTAAACCAAATAAACTAATCTTCTAATCACCACTTGTTAAGATTTAAATGAGAAGTATAAATTAAATATTTTTGTATTGTCATAAGAAAATAATAATCTAATTATAACATGTTAAAATTTAAATGTGAAGTATAAATTAAATGTTTTTGTAAAAATAATGTTGAGAATGATGTCACTATAAGTAAAAAAGTATTCAACGTAATTATCGTACTAATATTACCACCATCACAATAAGTCAATAACTTCTTCCTGTGTCTTATATTATTTACCATTATTGCTTTCAAGATATATTGTAAATATTTATTAATTAAGTTTCTAGAAATTGTTATGTATTCAGATATATATATTGAAGTGATTAGATTAAATAAAACTTCAATCTTTAAAAAATCTAATAAATAAAAGTTTCACCAGCTCTCAACAACATTACCTTATTTTAATTAAACATTAGTTTTGGAAATGCATGTTTTTTCTTTACATGAATGTGAGCAAATTAAATACTTATTCCTTCAAAAATTCAATTGTCAAAACAATGTGAGATGCTAAGTACATTTTGATGGTAAATTTTTTAAGATTAGGTGCTTCTCAATTTCAAAAGAAAAGAAAAATTTCATAAAAGTCAACAAATGTCTAGGCATGACTCTCATTGAGGACTTCGGCATTAATAGGTTGTGATTCAAAATAGCGCCTGCATGAATCAGTCATTGTGCCTTTGGCAGACAGCAAGTCTTTTGCGCACTTTAAGTCCTTGCGGAAAAATAAATGGCGGAGGGCCCATGTCCATCAGAAGGAGGTTCCGTTTTCTTCTTTTCTTTCTTTAAAGGAGAGTTTATAGAAATAAAACAAGAAATACTTTTGAATTAGATTTTCTTACAAAATTTGGATAATTTATTTTAGTGATTTTTTTTAAAAGATTGTATTTTTTTTTTTTATGTAGTGTTTGTTGAGTGAGTATTGAGTCATGTGATTTATTAGTATTAGTCTTGAAGTAAAAATCCAAGGCATCTCGTATTTATAACAATGTCCGAAAAAAAATGTATAATTTCAAATTATGTGTTCATGCATGTTATGCATTTTTATTAGATACATACCTTAAAATTATTGTTAAGTTTAGATATAAACTTTATTTATAATTAATTTAACCTTAAGTTAATTTAATTTTGACTATAGGTTAATCTTCTTTGAAAAATTAATTTTTGAAAAGTTCTAAACTTACTTTATTACTTTAAAATGATATTTCTTGAAAAATCGTGCTTAATAAAATCGAAAGCCAAAGGTCAAATTAATATCGTCAGGTCAAAATTTAACGAATGCCACTTTCTTTTGAGGCTAGTACAAATGAGGTGATTTCCTAACTTTAATCGGGCCCCCACTAGTAGATGATAGGATTGGTCCTCAGAATTAGTTGGCCGAAGAACCGGATACCGAGTTATAAAAAAATAAATCATTACTGTTTCTTCGGGCTCTGGGCTCACATTGTCGTGGCACACAATGCCCATATATTTATAAATTATAAAAAGTCTTATTTAAGTAGTGCTAGTGAATATTCTTTACGCAATTGACGTGAGTTCAAATTAACCTACTCACATAATTGTATTAAAAAAAAACATCTTTCAATTGCTAGGCATATGAGAGATTGGTACTCCTATAATTTTTTTCCCATTGGTTTTAAATATTTGTATATATAAAAAAAATGTTGTCTATTTTAAAAATATGACTTGCGAATGTTTATATATATATATATATATATATAATATTTTTAAGTATGTTATTATATGATGTGTAAATATACTATTGTACAAGATATGAATCCATATGTGAATGCTTCCTGGATTTTCAAATGAAAATGTACGCATACAAAGGCCAAAATTCTTATGTAAATTCCCTATCAAGGTAACATCAGATGGGACTATCATTTGATTTGTTGACCACAGAATAGCGTGTTTGGACTTCAAATGAATATGTAGACCACTTTACTTCAATAATTCTCTCCTCAAATTTTTTTCTTTTTTGAATTTTCGTACCATGCATTAAATTGTTTGACTATTATCAATCAATAATTTCCTTCTTTTAATTAAAGAGGATAGCACATGTTAAGATTAAAATTGAAAGAATATATTAAATATTTTTGCCAACATATGATTTTATAGAGATCGAGATTACTATGATTAAGAATTTATTTTATGAAACCATCATATTTATATTACAATGATTACAATAAATATTTTTAAGATATAACGAAAATTTCTTAAATACATTTCCAGCTGAATTTTAATACATTAGATAATATGATTTACATAAGTTTATATAGGATAAATTATATTGACTTCTGAGATTTTTAACAATTATACTAATCTTTCTCACTTTATCTGACCAATTACAAATACTTTTTTGCAGTTAAATTTTTTTTTTCAAAATGACAAAATTGTCTATTTTTGTAATTTTTGTATACATTTTTTCAATTTTGATCAATTTTTTTAATTTTTAAATAAATATTAATTAAAACTATAAACTTATTTTTATATAAAATAAAAATAACTCTTTAAAAGAAGTTTCAAAAAATTGGTCAAAATTAAAAATATGCAAAAAAATATATATACATATATACGGATTTTTAGAAATTGATTAATATAATTTCAGAAATCTCAATGAAGAACGGTGTATTTATAAGAAACTTTCAAAAAAAAAAATCAGTATAAGTTACTTTTATTTTATTTTCTATGACTGTTACCGTGAATTTTTTTTGGGTCTTATTCCTTCAAAAGTTGAAATTGTCAAAAGTGGTGGCAATGTTGATGTGATTGCCATTACAACCAAGCATGTTTGGAAACGCGTCGTTAACACTCCAAAAATAAATTAACCTTACTTCTTGACACAGTAAACACAGTAACTAGCTAAGTAAGGGTCGATCCCACAGAGAGTGTCTGTAATTTATTTATTTTATTTATTCTGACTAAATCTAAACTAAAATTCAATTAATAACAAAACAATAAAAAGGGGGTTGGAATTTTGATTAAACTAATTACGAATGAAAATTAAATTAATAACAAAAATCAATGAATTTAAAACTTCAGTTCTTCGGTTCAATCTCACCCTCACAGTCAATGGAACAATCAATCAATTATAACATTATTCTACCCTTCAATGAATCTAATAATCCTAGGTAACAACAAGCTCTGCTACCCGAAATTTTCTTTAATTCCTCACTAATGAAACAAGCTCTCCATTAGATTCTAACCATTACACAATTTAGAATAAGCTCTCTAAATTTAATATAATGGCAGCATTAATATCTAGGAAATTAGACTATTCTAAGCAACAATCACACAAGCTCGAACTGTTTAACTTAGGACATGATAATCATAGCAATAAACAAAAGCTTGACCACAATCATCTATCACTATTTGCCATAATTGATTAGGAACCATATCAATTACGTAATATACCTCCTGAATCTAGCAATTGATAATAATCTGATCAATCTAACAGGCCTTAATTAAATCAATCAAACTAAATATCAATAAACAATTAAAATAGATTATCATGAACAGATTCATAAGAAAATTGAGAAATAACGTTACTGTATTAATTCAACCATTAAGCTGTAATGAGGGTTCGAAATCCCCTAGAACTGAATTAAAAAATCTAGCCTGACATACTTGAAATAAGAAAACTAATCAATTATTTGTCCTGTGCGCGCCGCACCGCTCCCTGGCTTCCTTCAGTATTTTCTAAGCGCCGCCTCCTCTCTTTTTTTTTTCTTGAATCAGCCGCCACCAACTCCTTATATGCTAGGGTTTCCTTGTTTCCAACCTGGGCCCCACACTTAAACTTGAGTTCAGCTGCACTTTCATTGAGCTGAGTCTTGAAAGCTATTTTTATACTTCAAAATGACTGAATCTTGACTTGGGCTCTTCACGAAAATTGTAGATCTGGATGTGTAGATAATTTTAGAATTTTGAATCACCTGATTTGGACTTCGGAAACTCAAGTTATGGCCCGTTGAAGTTGGCTGGTCGGACAGGATTCCACTGCGCGGGACAGCTTCCCAGGCCTAATTTCGACACAATTTTTGGAGGCCCAAACGAACTCGGATTTTTACAAACCAGATCTTTCTGAAAAGCCCAAGACGTCCTCTACAAACTTCATGAAGACCACTTCCTCATTCTCGAACTCTAACACCATCAAAATCTCAAGTGAAACTCCATAGGTTGAATCTGTCCAAAAACCAAAAACTACACAAAATTATTCTTTTACCATCAATACTTCCCTAATTCAATAAATGAATTAATTAGTTCACTTCAATAGAAAATATACTACAAAACTAAATATAAAGGAATTAAAAATATGAAATATTATGCTCTCATCAATGTTTGACAAGCAAACTACAATATATTTTATGATTGGTTTGAAATTTCGAATTGGTTATGTGATTTGGACTCAGATTTTGTCACTTCCACAAACGTACATTTTGGGGCAGGCACTTGAAAATTGTTTCCAAAATGCAGTAGAATCCAAATATACAAACCAGGCTATGTTTGGTCCCGCTTTCGGCTATGCATTTTACATTTTGTCATTCAGAGTTTATGAAAACATGAGAAAGGTATTATTTGTGGGTGTGATCGAGTAATAAAAATATTATTTATTAAGCCAGAGTAAAGTATTCACTTTACATCCACTTATAAAGAAAGACCTTACACTTTATGTTTATGAAAACATGAGAAAGGTATTATTTGTGGGTGTGACCGAGTAGTGAAAACATTATTTATTAAGCCAATAAAGTATTCATTTTACATCCCACTTATAAAGAAGACCTTATATTTTATGTCTCTATAATATAATCCTAATAAGAAATCTAAGACCTATAAAAGCGTAATTACAAGAAAAATCTTTTGTTTATATGATATAATCCAAATTAAAAATTTAATGACAATAAAAGTCTAATTTCACACAAAAGGCTCATAAATGCTCCAAAAAAAAAAAAATTCCAATTATGTAGCTATATGTCTAAACAAAACATGAATGGTTATTTTGTATTCCCTAATTTATATTTTTGAAAATTTCAGTACTCGAATATTTTCGATTACATAGTATTCTATTGTTAAAGTTTTATTCAACTTATATATTTCTTTTAAAAATCACATTTTTTTTTATTAAAAATCTTTTTCATCTTGCATCTTAGGAAAAAAAATCACATTTATAGTTGTCGCTTTAGGTCTCAAATTATCTTGAGCTAACTCTGAGTTCCATCTGCACCGATAGTTAACAGTTAGAACTTAAAGATTAGGCTTGACTGTTACGAAAAGAAAGACTTAGTCTGATGCATGTAAACTGTTACGGAATACCCCTGATTGATCCATAAAAAAAAAAAATACATGATAAAAGTGATAAACTTTACGTGTTTTGTGAAATGAAATATTCTCACAAGACGATTTTCTAAGTTGTGGAAAAAGCTCCTCATGAAAGTGAGGCGAAACCACAAACTAATTTGAAGCTCATATTTTTGGCTGTGATTGAAAATTGGTGCCAACTAAGTCACTCATTATGCCTTTTACAGACCGCAAATGGTACAAGTCTTTGGTTACCCCTAGCCACTGAGAGGAAAAATAAATGCAAGAGGGCCCAATATTCATGTGATGTGACTAATTATTCAGTGTGATTGTAATGTCAATTTTTTCTAAAGATAATGAATAGTTTCTAAAATCAATTAAAATCTATGTTTTTTTCCTTCTTTTTTTTTTTTTTTGAAATTGAGTAGACAGAATTTATGTACTAATATAATCAATTAAAAACTAATAAAATTATATTTAATTAATTATGATGATTTATAATATGATGATTTATAAGTTTGATTACGATCTAGGAATTCTTATTGTTAAATTATGTAGACTGTGAATTTAAGTGAACGTATCAAGCATTTATAATAAATCAAAACAAAGAAAATATAAAAGATAAAATGCTGTTGACGTAGCGGAAGCTTGTGAAGAAATAGGACACCGCTTGTTTCTTGAAAAATCGTCCAAATCCCCGAACAAAGGTAACCCATTCGAATCCACAAGCACAGAGAATAAGATCTCAGAAAGAAAGTTCTTTATTGAATGAAAAGTTAACCTTACAATGAAAGAAAGAGCCTTTATATAAGCTACAAAACCTAATTCTATAGGACTAAAACTCCTAATTCTTCTAGGACTAGAACTCCTAATTCGATTAGAACTGTAAAAGAAATAATTAAAATAAGAAAAAACACCAAAAATTCTAAAAATAGAAATATTCTAATTAAAATAATAAATCAAAAGTCCTAAACTTAAGCAGCATTCTGGCAAAATAACAACTCCAAACGGCAACTACAGCTTGAGGAAGTTAAGCAACACATTTTTTACCAAAAGTAGTAAAAACGCGCTTTTGATCGCCAAAATGAAGGAATTTGCCCAAAAAATGACATACGTCATAGCAAACCAATGAGTATTGATCAACACGTCGATTTTAAGTCGCCCACCAAATTTTACGCAATTCCGACCATTCTGACATTGCACGCAATTCCGTGTTAGGAATTGAATTCTTCTACAACCTGTTCTACATCAGATGTATAGAAAAAAAATTCTCATAAGATAGAAAAATTCACTCACTATAAAAGAATTCACTAATTAATCAAGATAACAATAAGAATTCTTAGATAGTAATCAGTTAGTGATTAACTGGTATCCCATTAAATGTTTGGAATGCGAACACTTTTTGAAAGATTGGAAGTATTTGGGGTGAAGTCATGCAATTAGATAAGGCTACCATGAAATCTTTGTCCTTTGATTATGGTAAAGTGTTGATCAGGACTTCATGCATGGTTTCGATTAACACGGTAGTAAAGTTGAATTATAAAGGAAAGTTTTTTTCGATTAGAGTAACTAAAGAGCAGCATATTATTAGAGTTTTTAATATTCAAAATTCCTGGGTTTGCAGAGGATAACTATGAAAGGGAGGAAGACGATGATGTGGCAAAAAATGGAAATCGCATCAATGACCTGGCCAGCCTAAATGAAGTAATAAATGAGGAAGTGGAAGAGTCAGAAAGAATCAGTTGCACGCCGAAATCTGGGAATGCAAAGAGTTTAATGGAAAATCATTGCAACTGTTGGATATATGTATTATACATGTGTACTACGGTTTATAAATAGCGGTAGGGGTTCTACTATTATTCTAGCATATTCTGTTTCCTTTTTCATTTCCTTACTCGTATATAGTTTCTTACCTTATATATCATCTCAGCTCCTGTATATAAAAGAGTCTCTCCTTGTAATATGAAACACTCAATATATATACACATATATACACATATATACTTTATTCGTTTCTCTCATCTTTGTAATATCAGAGCCATCTTGATCAGTGGCCTCCACCATCCATTGCAGCTCGCACATCACCACCCTTCTCATCTGAGATTACTCATCCACTGTCTTAAGCTTCTGTCCACACTGAAACCACAAAACCGTTCTCCGCCAACCCAGCTTCCAAACTCTACCAACCAGAATCCTAAAAACCCCCGCACGCGCACTCACGCGCCACCCAAATATTCGGCCCAGATCTGTGATGAGCTCCACGTGCCACCACTCACCCATTGCCATACTCACCACGCGCCAATCACATTGCGTCAGCCCTAATACCACGTCATCACACACGTCATCATACACGTCATTTTGAACCTCTACGTCATACATCCACGTCAGCATTCCAAACCCACTCTTACCACATCATCAAGTCCATGCCACTAGACACGTCAGCAATCCACCTGATGACATGCGTTGCCACGTTATCAGACATGTCATCCAACACTGCCACATCATACATCCACGCCAACACACCAGACCCACTCTTGCCACGTCATCAAGTCCATGTTAGTGACACGTGTTGCCACATCAATTCCACACCAACTGCTAGAAGCCATATAAGCCCTAGCCTTCCTGTTGGTTTAATACCAAATCGGTTCACTGCAGTACTTTTCCAAGGACCGGTTCTGTCACGAACCAAAACCCACCCTATGTAGATTAGGGGTCCGTGATCAGGTCTGCTGCCCGTGCGCCGTTCCCCGTCAAAAGGATCTGAAATACTAAGTAAATTTTTTAACAAAATAGATTATAGTCATTAGTAAAGCTGGTAGTGTTGTCAAGTCATCATTTAATACATGCCAAAAGAACATAAGTGTCTATAAGTACAGATCCTCCAAAAACACAACTGATAGGACCGTGGTGACATGGGAGATATTAAGACCTTCCAGTATTTAATTTAATACAATAACTCGCCAAAAAGAGCTACTAGTGGCTAGCAGGAGTCTAAACCTCCGGAGCGCCTGAAGGTTCTCCTACTTCTTGTTGTCCTGAAAAAAATATAAGGGAGGGGTGAGCTAACAAAGCCCAGTAAGTAATTTTCTAGCTTTAACATGGGTCAGGGTTAGTTCACAAGAATGATACAAGAAAGAGGTAGCAGATAGCCAGTAACCAAATGAGCAGCAAGTATATACATAGCGAGTCACCAAGATGTACAACAATGACCCGAGGGTCCAAGAAGGCTTGTCCCAAAATAAGATACAAGAAGATGAAAATAAAGCGATCAAATGGGTCTAGCCTATCATAGTGAATCGCTACCACAAACAAAACGTTAGCTAATCAAAAGTACAACATGCTTGCATAGAATATGATCCTCCAACGAGTACCAAAGATATATCATCATCGAGTAAAGTATAACATGATTGCAATAATATGATCATTCACAGGGTATAAAATATGATCATCCAACAATGCAAAAACGTCGTCATCGAGTTCTAACAAAACAGATGCATAAACAAAACGGGGCCTCGGCATACCCCCAAAACACGCATATTCAGATTCGCCTCAGTTCCTCAGGCTTACTGAACAGCGCAAGAGCTCTTTTACCACAAGTCCTAAAAGATATAACAGACCCCAAAGGGTCCACCCCGCATCTAGGAATATATGGGTCATTGTGATTGAGCATAACCCCGGGCACAAATTGAATATCACGATCAATTAAATCCCCCTTAGGTCCCTACAATCCCGAGCGCATAGCCCCATCGACTCCATCCAAGCGACCTCAAGGTTTTGTTCAAAGCTGCGCCCAACACGTCATAGAGTGTGTAGAATAATAAGATCTCCAACAATAAGATATATCACAAGATCATGACATGGTATACATGATGGTACAAATATGCTCAAGTATTAACAAGTCAAGATCACCAAATGATATAGGCAAACAAGTCAAGTTCGAAGTATAGGCATGAACAAATAATTACAAGTCGATTGGCCTCAAATCAAAAGAAATCAAGTTCAGTAGGTAGTGATAGAGTACAAATTTGGCAGGATATGAAAATGAATGTGACTGGCCGGGAATAACCCATAGTAA
Source organism: Nyssa sinensis (assembly GCA_008638375.1). Taxonomy (NCBI): domain Eukaryota; kingdom Viridiplantae; phylum Streptophyta; class Magnoliopsida; order Cornales; family Nyssaceae; genus Nyssa; species Nyssa sinensis. The sequence goes on from CM018038.1 coordinate 12,817,005, forward strand.
AGTAAAGGAGTTACCTCAAAAATAGCTTTCAACTGTTCTATCAATTTAAATCTCCTTTTCCTTCCCCTCGGAAGTTCCTATAAATCAGAAATTTAATTGTTATTAACTCATCTCAATTATTTAAGGTCGATGTTAACGTTCGTGATTTATTTTAATTCTCTCGGTATCATTTAATTATACACTTAAAGTTGCTAAATTTATTACATCGGCCTTCAGAGTATTTTATTTAGTTAAACGGACTCCACCGTTGAGTCTGGAACGTCCAAGAAAATAAATCTAGGCCTTCGCAGCTTCTTATTTGGCTTCGGGTACCCCTAAGGGCAAAATGGTAATTTCATGTTTTAGGCGACTTAATTTTTTGAAACCCCGGTTGGCAAAATGGACCTCACCATTAGGTCCAGAATGCCCGACATAGTCAAAATACACTATTTGTTTAATTAATTTGGATATCGGGACATTTACCTATTTTTAAATAATTTAAATTAATTAATTTAATTTAATAATAATAGTATTTTATATATATATATATATATATATATATATTCGGTTGGATTTATAACAGGCGAGAATTGGGTGGCATAGTGGTTAAGTGTCACCCCCCTCCATTTGGTCCTAGGTTCAATTCGGCGGAACAGCAAGTGCCCTTTTTTTTCTAATTAATTTAATTATTTATATATGATATATATTCGGTGCAATTTAGGTTGGATGAGAATTGGGTGGCACAGTGGATGGTTACATGTCACCCCCCAACAGGTCACGGGTTTGATTCAGGGGGAGCTGCGGCTCCCCCTTTTTTCTAATTTTTCTTGATCCAAACGGCGGATAAGGGGTAAATCCGAGGATAAGCTATCCTGCCCCAAACTGGTTTATTGATTTAAATTTTCTAAACTTGCAGCCAAATAGTCCCGAACCCCCTTTAATTTTAAAATCCCCCACATGAAATGGCGCCGTCCTATTAATGTGCTGGCTTGCTCACAAGCCAACACGTGTCCGAGTTAATTCGTTGGGTCTGATCGAGTTGGGCGAGTCGACTCAATCGACTCGTCGTCTTCTTCCCCAAGCCTCGACTGTGTTGCCCTAATTTCTGAATTTCAACTTCTCCAATTTCATGCGTTCTGGGGTTGGGTTCATCCCTGTTTTTGGGTGTATTAGGCTACTGAAGGTGAGGGCAAAGCTTTGGCATCCATTTTAGAGCTCGAATCGAGCTCTAGGAGCGGTGACCTGTGGTGGTCTCGGCCTGCAACTGCCACATGCATGCTCATTTCTGACTCAAATCTTATGGTATTTCCTTTTTTGGGTTATGTTCGTCATGGGGTTCAAGCCCCCATTCCTAAAACAAGGTTTGAGGCTCTGTAGATGGGATTAGATTGAGGACCCGTGACCGGTAGGTCCCTTTTTTGTGGTCTTCCCTAGGGTTTTAGGGTCGCAGCTTGGGGTTTCTAGAACCCTCCGAGGTATGGTTTTAGTCCCGATCAACCAAACTTGGCTTGGCCTCAATGGTCTCAGACCTGCACCTGTGAAGGTTTGTCCATGGCGGCCTCCACTGGGTTTTGCACTCTGAGCTTCCCAGGCTCTCCCATTTTGCCAAAAATCCGTTTCTTTGTGTTGATTCAATGCATGCATGCAATGTAGGGCTCTTAAAAGGACATAATTAGTACAATAATTCAAAACAAGAAAAGTTTAAAGTTTTGGTATGTTATACCTCCTCAACAATGGCTATCCCACTCTCTGTCTCACTGACCCACTTTCTGCTCTTAGCTTTTCCTTTTTCTTCCTCCCTCTTCTTATACACCTCCAAGTAGTCGTACACACATGTATGCACACACTCACACTTGCATAACTCACACAATCTCTCTCTCTCTCTCTCTCTCTCTCTCTCTCTCTCTCTCTCTCAACTACTCACGCACACAGTGCTGGTCCCTCACACTCACCACTTCTGAATACACAGCACACACACACTTGAGTTTAGTTTTCAAAATGTATCACTTGTACATAAATAAGTGCACATTTATACACATACATGCATGTCTGCACTTGTAGGGTTTAGGTATAATCAAGTGGCTGAATCAGAGGGTGATGTGGGGTGAAGTGTTGCATGAATGGCCATTGGCCAATTTGGGAGGTGGCTTGGTTAAATTGAGGTTATATACAATTTTGTTGTATATTTAGGCACAAAGATGCTGACAGCCCACTTGGTATATTTTTGGATGCTTAAAATCTTGCCCCACTTGGTCAAGGATTCAAATCCCCTTGGCCTCACTTTGGCATTTTTTCCTTATTTTGGGCTTGTGTCTTGTTTGGCTGGCGCGGATTTTCATTTTGACTATTTCCTTAATTTCTTCTCTATTGCTCATTTTATGAAGCGGTTTCTTCCGGTGGCTTCCTATTTAGGCTAGCTTCGCCGTCAAAGGCTTCGTGCCGATTTTTATTTCGTTGTATTTTCCATGATTAGTTAATTCGAGTTTTATTAGTGTTAAAATAGAGCTTTAGCTAAATCGCTGCATCAGATTCAAAAAGAACTCCATTACATTAATTAAACAGTAAAATTGAGTTCAGGGTGTTACATCATTTCCCTCTCAAAAAAAGCTCGTCCTCAAACTTTAAGCATCTCATACTACAAAGAGGTGTGTGGGTACTTGGCACGTACTTCATCCTTCCCTTCCCACGTGGCCTCTTCAATCTGATGGTTTCTCCAAAGTACTTTCATAAAGGGAATGGACTTGTTCCTCTCCCAACTCCCTTTGAAGTCCAACCCACAAAACCTTAGCAAGAAAATGTTTTATACGTGTTTCACAATCCTTTCACACTTTTATTTAATTTCAATAGTGATTTCAAAAGTCAAAATTTTGACTTTTAGGCTCCTCAAAGTTTCAAACTTAAGGTTCTAATTTCCTATATTAACATTTAAATGTTCATTCCTTTAGTCTTCGATCATGAAGCCATGGATCCATTATGTTTTTATTATTCACTCAGAGTCATCTCTTATAGTTATTTGACTATTCCCCACTATTACCAGTGTTTCAACTAGTCTTACACCTAGTCGCCATATAAATTCCCATTTGACGCTAAGTTATAATTTCATTACCGTTCAGGGTTTTCTCAACTTCCATAGGTGTCATATGGCGCATCATGTGCCAGATAAATGAATTTAATACTTCAATCCTTTCCTTTCTATTGGTTATCTTAGTAGTAGGGAGTCCGTAGTGTAACTAACTACACTACTTCTATTCAGCGTTTTGTGTGTATCGGATTTCTTATTCAAGTACTTTAACTTTACCAAGAGCAGAGTCCTTGGTGGATTTGCTCCGTTCCGCTTAGCACATATTTGCTGGTATACGGGGTTTCCTAATCTTTCCAATGTCATATTCTGTAATGTCTCCCATTCATGTCTCTTTTATCCACCAGCTTTTTCTTTGGCCATAACAGCTATTATATTTTCTTTTAGTATTTTTAGCGTCATAGTATCTTTTACGTTTATAATTATCTTTTGGCTCATGTCAAGATAGTTTGTTCATGTGCTCACTGTATTTCAACATCTTCTTTCTTGCATAGGTAACTTTTAGTTTTATCAGTATTACTTATTTGTAATCCTTGCTCACGTGCTTATTCCCAACAGTCACTTAAGTTAAAGATTTATCAATTCTCTTTTCATTTCATGTTATACTATTTTATTGGCACAACGGCCTTTGTTTTCGAATTCTTATGCATTCATCTTTCTATCAATTAGATAGGTTGAGAATTTTGTTTGCTTCTTATTTGGTTATTTTAGTCTTCTACCGAGGACAGAGTCCTTGATGTATCTATTACATGTGTTCAAGGGCGTGTTCATCACTCATTTAAGTTTTTCGCCTGCTTATCAGGCCTTTTGGATTTTTTTACCGTTATCGTATTTTCGGGGTCATATTTCCTTTGTTATGTTTACGATCATCCTTCAGTTTATTGTGTTTCAAAGTTTTCTCCTAAAGGTAACTTTTAGATTTACTCACGACGTTCATTTGTGATCCCCGACCAGTGGTTAACTTTTTAAAGACTTTAGGTCGGCCACTAACTGGGTAAAGAGTACCCTTGACTTTAATTTCACTTGATCCTTGTACAACATCCCCAAATAACGACTTTCCCAATGGTATAGTAACAGTCAACGGATAACCTAGGGGCTGGCTCCTACATGCAGTTTAGCAAAAAATGTGGGTAATATGAGTGCGTGGATCCAGTGTCAAACAAAACATGTGCAGGCTGAGAACAAACTGTAATAGTACCTGCAACTACCGAGGTAGTGGCCTGAACATCTCCAGGTGTGATGGAGAAGACTCCCTGGTCGCTGCTGTTCGGTTCTTGGTACATGGTTACGTGGCAGAGGTCTAGCCACTGAGGCAGATGCAGTCGGTGCAAAACTAACTGTGGACTTGTTCCCCTTGGGACAGTCCCTTCTGTAGTGCCCAATCTGTCCACATATGAAACAAGCAGTGATGTCCTTGTAGCATTGCCCTTTATGAGCTCTATGACAGGTAGGGCATTTTGGGATACTTTCATTGTTTGTGCTGGCCCTTCTCTGGCTAGGTCCTGCTCCAGAGTTGCGTGATCCATTGCTAGATCTGAATGTGAAGGACCCCTATCCTCTGTTCCTATGGTTCCCAGACCTCTGATTTCCTCGCCGTTTAGCAAATTCCTCCCCGCTTTGCTCTATGATCTTGGCAGTCGCCACCACCTCATCGTAGGTGGAAAGTCGATGGGGCCGAATTCTGTCTTTAATGGCCCATCTAAAACTGCCCTCAAACTTGCGGGCTTTCATGTCTTCAGTGTTTACAACATTAGGGGCGAATCTGGCCAACTCAGTAAACTTGGCCTCATATTCCTCAACAGACATGCCTTCCTGCTAGAGGGTCATGAACTCGGAAATCTTCTGGTTGCAGACCACTCGTGGGAAACATTTTTGATTGAAGATTTCAACAAATCGTGGCCATTCCATGGTGGGCTCTCGAGCTTTCTCTAGTAACCACCATCTGTGCGCCGCCCCTTCAAACATATGCGTGGCGTAGGCCACCTTCTGAGTCTCTGAACACGTCAGAATACTAAAAATTTTATCCATTTTCAGCATCCATTCCTCGGCTGCAGTGGCTCCCTCAGTGTCATCAAAAGTGGACAGCTTCATGTTCTGAAATCGTTTATACAGATAAGTCGGATGCTCCTCACGCCTAGGTCTGTCTTCCGGGGCTGCGGGAATATCCTGTTGCACCGACCCATTTACTTGAGCCTGCATCGTAGGCAACGCCTCCACTACACGGTTTAGTATTTGCTCAATTCGATCTAGCCTCTCTCTATCAGACTCCATTTTCATGCTACGGGTCTGCACTATACATTGCAAAAAGGATAGTTCACAAGGTTTATTTAATTAATTGACCTCTAAACTTATGACCCTCAGACTTTAACGAGTTATAATACTTTAGTATTAATCTCCCATGGACCACTAGAACCATAAGCTCTGGTACCAACTCTGTCACGACCCAAAACCCACCCTATGCAGATTAGGGGTCTGTGACCGGGTCTGCGGCCCGTGGGCCGTTCCCCATCAAAAGGATCTGAAATAGATTATAGTCATTAGTAAAGCTGGTAGCGTTGTCAAGTTACCATGGTCCTGTCAGTTGTGTTTTTAGAGGATCTGTACTTATAGACACTTATGTTCTTTTGGCATGTATTAAATGATGACTTGACAACGCTACCAGCTTTACTAATGACTATAATCTATTTTGTTAAAAACTTTACTTAGTATTTCAGATCATTTTGACGGGGAACGGCCCATGGGCCGTAGAGCCGGTCACGGACCCCTAATCCGCATAGGGTGGGTTTTGGATCATGACAGGTTCAGTCATTTTTTGGGCATTTTTTGACTGGTTCAGATCGGTTCCTATATTCTTTTGCCTTTCTGAATCCATTTTAGCGCTTGATTTTATTCAATTTAAGCTTTACAATACACTTTTGTCATCCTTTACCATCATTTTCTCATAAGTTCTACACTATGGAACGTATTGATGCTTCTCATCCAATCAACATCATTCTCGATGGCTCAAACTACATTCCCTAGTCTCAAGCAATGTCTAGTTTTTTGCAAGGGCGCAAGTTATGGCAATATCTCAATGACCATATCACTGAACCTCAACAAGGCAAGGAAGAATTTGAAGAGAAATTTCAGGAAAAGCTTGAAGATTGGGATAGCAAAAATCACTAGATAATCACGTGGTTTCGTAATACCATTGTCGCCTCCATTAGTCTTCAATTTGGGCGTTTCACCACAGCCAAATTAGTTTGGAATTTTTTAACAGCCTGCTACACCACAGCTGACCTCGCTCACCAATATCAGCTTATCACTATACTTTATCGTACGCGCCAAGAATCTGGAGAGTTCATTAATGATTTTCTTTCTCAAATGTATAACCTTTGGGATCAATTGACACATTCCGAACCTCTATGGCGCTGTCACATCAATGATTGATCTATTTTTTTATGGCTCTCAATGATCACTTTGAACCTTTTAGGGTATCTCTACTTCACCAACATCCTCTTCCTACGCTTGAGCAAGTCATTTCTGAACTTTTTTTGAAGAACCTCATCTTGGCCTTCTCAAGAACTCCTCTACAAACACAATTCTTGCCACCTTTCAGCCTCCCCAACACAAAGGCAGTCAATCTATCTGGAAGATTTGTCAGTACTATCACTCCTCAAGACATTTCTTATTGGACTGTCCTTTATGACTATGCACGTTCTGTCACAAGTTAAGACTTGGACATTACCAGGACGACTGTTTCAAAAATTCTAATCGACAAGCACGTAACCACTGGCAAAAAGGAAAATCTGGTAACCAGTTAAAATTTGGGTCTGTGGCTCCTTCTACCTCATTTTTTGTTACTGACCTTGAAACAATCCTTAAATAGGTTATTGGTTCTCCACCCTCCACCGCTATGTCCGCCACATCTGGTAAGTCCTCTTGGTACTTTGATTCCTCTTGTTATACTCATATGACTTCTAACTCTAGTATCTTCTCTCCCCACTCCTTCGATTCTCATATTTCGCCTATTCGCACTGTAGATGGCTCGCATATCTCTGTTAGTCACATTGGAGAGGTCTCTATCCTCCATGTCTTTCTCCCTCACTCCTACCTCATCCTAAAACTTGCATTAAATCTCATCTCTATGGGTCAATTATGTGATCTTGGACTTATTGTTACTTTTTCCCCTTCTAGTTGTTATGTACAAGATCCACAGACAGGGAAGACCATTGGGATAGGCCGTCATATTCCATTTCCTTTTTCATTTCCTTCCTCCTATATAGTTTTTTACCTTGTATATCATCTCAGCTCCTGTATATAAAAGAGTCTCCCCTTGTAATATGAAGCACTCAAGATATATATATATATATATATACATATATATACTTCATTCGTTTCTCTCATCTATGTCAACACCAGCAATGAAGATGTTGATGAGGCGTATAAATCTTTTTCAAATATAAACATAGGATGCGATAAGGGCTACGAAGTTTCATCTGTAGGTGGGCCGATCAGTATTTTAACATTTTAAGTGGTGCAATTAATAATGGGTTGGGTATTAACATTGAAGTGTTTCTAGGCCCGATCTCTAGGCCTGTCTACCGTAGCCCACTAACATTGATTTAAACCAAAAATCAAATGAAGGAAATGAAAACTCAGTGGGCTATTTTGCATTGATGCAGACAGAATCTAGTGAGGTTAGCATTCTACAAGAGAGGCAAGAAACTAAAAAACTTGATAGGGCAAAAAAGGGTCAAATCGATGAGAGCTTAAGACCTCGCAGAAGGAAAAACAACTATTTTTAGAAGAGAAGGAAGATAGTGTGGTATTTTTTAATCAGTAAAGAGAAAAACTTTAACGACGCATCAAAATGTACAAGAAATACATAAGGATAACATCGAAAAGAAAGAAGTAAGAAAGGGAAGATAGGGAAAAGTGCTAAAGGCATCATTACCCCAACACTTCATCTCAACTAGGTTGGCATCAAGAGAAGAGCTAAATCATATGCCACACCAACTCAGATGAACAGTTTTGTCTATCTGAAGATAAACATTATTAATATATATTGATTCTTCAAATCTACAATAAGAAAGGTATAAACATGCATACATGTTAAACACATTTTTTGAATATGTGTGAGTTTAATCTTTTACTGTTATAAGTCTCTTTGGAACTTGTGTTTAATTTTATTTTATCAACAAAAAATATATATTTTATTGATGAACTTATGAATACAAAAGCTACATTAATAAACAGGAAAGTGCAATGGGTATCAAAACTTTATCCCAACAAAATTGGCGCCAAGAAACCAATCATATACCATCACTAACCCACAAAAACACCCAAAGTTTCAACCCCACAGCCAACACTTACAATACCAAACTGAGAGGGTGGCAAGATATATACCAACCTGACAGCCTCAATTGCCCACCGAAAAAGAAAAAATAAACTAAAACCCGAGCCCTCCACCTTTTTTCTTCAGAACAACCAGCCCTTTGTAAAGTAGTAGAACAAGCTTGCCAACCCACCTCCATGTGACCTTGATCACCACTACATAGTTTAATTGAACATAGGCTTGAAGCATATATCATTAAGTTCAATCCAATGTTATGGTAAAATAAATTACTAGTTGTATTGTAAAACCAGCCTACTTCAACAGATTCATTGATTTTTCACTTGGAAACTTCTAATGTAGAACAAGTTTGTGGAAGCCTTTGAAGAATAATAAGAACGTTCCAAGAAAAAGTACTAGTAAACGCAAAGTTGATCAGTCTCGTTTTTGCCACAGGACCAAACAATTTCATTTAGTCCTCTAATTTAACTTTTTTGCCATTTATAGTCATTTTAAATTTCGCAATTACTTTATTTAGGAAAGTCCGAATTAACTTGTGCTTGCAGCTATAGTTTCTTAGTATGATAAAGTTTCTAGTTTTCTAAAAAGCTCCAATTTTTATTAATTTTAGATATTGTTCTCTTTTTCATAGTTATTATAGTTTTCTAATTGTAATCGGGTCAAGGTCCTTGTCTCTTTACTAAAGACAGCAATGTCTATTACAAGTTGATGGGGTAGGGATGAAGAACCTAGCAAACAGTTTCAAACCCTTTCAGCTGTATATACATGTTTCAGGAATTATTGTTCAGTGTGCTTTGCATAATTAGAAAAAATAAATGCTCCCAAATCTTGAATTTCAAATGATGTTACTATGCATCATTGATTCACGTATGCACAACTAATGATACACTCATATCATTTGGATTCAAAATTTGGGACAAATGGGAAGGATAGAATTAGTCAAATTAGAAGTGTTTGTGAAACTCAGGGCTTGGGTATTCCTACCATTGCTTGAAGATTGCATGGATGATAGTGGATCCATCTTGTGCTTTCGTTACCAATCTCTATGTACAGTGTAGAGGATATAAATATGATTAATAATAACATTGAATTTAGGTGTGTAGACTTACTTGGGTATGGCGGGAATAAGTTAAGAACTGTTTTATTCTGATATTTAGTATTGACATTCCTTACGTTTCTAACAACTACAAAGATATCTCTTGAAATTTTTAAAACTATATTGTCATATCCTACTTTTATTGACAAATTACACATACCTCTCCTCTTGTCCATTTTTTTTCAAAATGACAAAAATATCCTTTTCATTTTTTAAAAATATTTTTTCAATTTTGACTATATTTTTCTTACTTTCTTTTTAAAAAAAAATATTTTATATAAAACAAATTTAAAGTAAATAACTTATATTTTATTTTTGATCAACAATGTTTTAATCAATATTTATTTGAAAATAAAAAAAAAAAGACAAAATTGAAAAAATAAAATAAAAGTGACACTTTTGGCATTTTGAAAACAAAATGGACCGGAGAGAAAGTATCTGTAACTTATTAGTAGAAGTAGAGGAGGATAATATAATTTTAAAAATCTAGGAGAAGTCTTTATAATTGTCAGAATTATCAAGGAGGTCAATGTAATTTATCCTAATATTTATTTTGAAATTGCCTTTAAAAATAGTTAACAAGAGAAAACCAATGTCAATAATTGTGTACTTTATTTTTGGACCCTGAACACCATTTTCATCTTCTATGCTTCTCTTTCCACTTCTAATTTTTTAAATATGCTATTATTAGATAACTACTTTAGAGAATATAAATACAATGATAATAACTTTGAATTTTACGCATGTAGTATGTAGGCCCAAGTATTGCAACAACAGTCTCCCTACTTATAAAAATTCATACGATTTAATTGCTTGGAAACTCAGACATCGGTATTTGTTTGACTGTGTTATGATTTTGTCGTTGATGATTAATAACTTTGAATTTTACGCGTGTAGTATGTAGGCCCAAGTATTGCGACAATAGTCTCTCTACTTATAAAAATCCATACGATTTAATTGCTTGGAGACTCGACCATCGGTATTCGTTTGACTGCGTTATGATTTTGTCGTTGATGATTAATAACTTTGAATTTTACGCGTGTAGTATATAGGCCCAAGTATTGCGACAACAATCTCTCTACTTATAAAAATCCATACGATTTAATTGCTTGGAGACTCGGGCATCTGTATTTTGTTTGACTGCGTTATGATTTCGTTGTTGATGTTTAATAACTTTGAATTTTGCGCGTGTAGTATGTAGGCCTAAGTATTGCGACAACAGTCTCTCTACTTATAAAAATCCAACTGTATTTTTTTTTTTTTTTTGTTCTTTATTGTTTTGAATATGAAAAACACATTTAAATTTTAGTTTGGTTGTTGGTTTGAGATAAATTCAAATGTATTAAGAGTGTTTATGCATTTAGGTCAGGTGGACAATTCTAAGCCCCATGCCCTTTCACTTCTTAGTTTTTAATTTCATTTTTGGTTTAACGGTTTGATGACTTTTAATTCCGGAAATTGCATTTTATCTCCTATAGTTAGTACTGTTTTCACATAACGACCATTAATTTAAAAATTGACATTTAATTCCCCAAAAATTTCGGTCAAAATATACATTGCATGTTTCACACACTGACTAAGCAAGTTAATACTGTTTGAACCATACTACATACACAATTTTACTATTTACGAGAATCCTAGTGTTGCAATACTTAAGCGGAGATTGAACTATTCTAGTGTTTTTGAAATTTTTTTTTTAATTAGCGGCAAAAAAAATTTCGCGAGGGGATAAATGTTCTAGTTTTATACGAGGAGGTTATGTGCACACCACATGTGGGTTCTGAGTAATTTCCCCAGTTGATTTTTTAAAATGGTCATGATGAAATAGCTTTTCATCAAAATGTTACAATTCAAACACCAACACTGGTTCTCATCATTCATCTTCTCCAGTAACAGCTCTGCATTTGCATTTGCATTTGGTTGTTATGAGGGAGAAAAAGATATTTTTACTTAAAAAAAGAAAAACAAACAGCATCGTCAAGTATCACCTTATCAACACAAAAATATCAAACCTACACCATCAGAGGATCTTTGCAATTATAAATGCCAATCTTATAAACAAAATACTCCTACAAACATAGCCCACCACTCGTCCATGAAACATATTAACTATAGCAGACTACAAACTGGGGAAAAAAATCTACGTGTATCCACGCACGTTTGATGGATTATATAACAAACCCACAATACCTGACCACCGCAAATTGCCGCCTGCTTCTGACTCAGCAACCAAGCTTTACCACATCAAACTATCATCTTAGATGAACCACAATGCTGGTAGACATAAAACAAGGCTCCACCCCCAAGAATTCAATTCAAACGATCTATCCAAACCAAGAGCAGCAAATGCTTCACTTTTTAGAAATTCTCGATCTTTGAATGAAATAAGTCTCCAAATTTAAGCTAAATATAGGTAAAGAACAATAGAATTTGATCTTTTTTTTGGCAAATTTGATAACAAAGTCACTTTTCCCTTATTATTACAACCATCAAAACAGTCACCTAAATCTAAAACCAAAATGATATAGCTTTAAACAAAAAACAGAGAGATAGAGATTCATTTATCTCAAGCAATCTTAACCTCAATGCCATGGATTGCCTAAAGAGTACATAAACCCCAAGAGTCCCCATCCCATTTCAACATAAACACATCAACACTGCATACATAAATACACATACAGACAGGAAACTCCTGTAATAGCTTGATCTCATTCTCATCGGTCCAAAGCTGTTGAAACAACGTCTGAGACTTGTCCAACGCCAACAACTTCTTCTCCTCGGCAACGGTCGCGATTGAGATGTCCTCGATGCGTTGACGCTTCAGATCTAGAAGCAAATCGACGATGCCCTGAGTTGGATCGCTATTGGGGACGCTCATTACAGCTACGGTTACTTCAGGAAGGAGACCACCGACAGCCAGATTGGATGTAGAAGTGGAGTCCTCATCATTCAAGTCGTCACCATCTTACTCATCCTCCTGGAGTGGGTTGGTTAGAGTTTAGTCCTCCGGATTTTCTTCAGAACCGTACACAAACAAGATGTATACACATCACACGAAAAAGCTTTTTATATATTTTAAGTCAATTGAGAATAAAATCATTTTATTCCGTATGTTAACGATATTACGAGACAAACTCTAATTAAAAAAAATAAAAAAAAATCAGTATAATTTTTAAAAATTTAAGAATCTGTATATAATAATGATAAATTTTATAAGAAATTATTATAATTTGAATTTAATTTATAAAAGTTTAAAGATCTGTGTGAATAATGATAAATTTAAAAAAAATTCATATAATTTATTCAAAATAAAAAATTACGAAAAAATCTTATAAAAAAAACTTGACAAAATTAATTTCTAATTATTTTAAAAAATTTAACAAAATTAAATATTTAAAAATTGAATTTCTCAAATTCTGGGGGCTTAACATACCGTTGGCTCCAGCACTGCCTGGGACAGTAGCTTCAGGGTGAATCCTTGATTTAAAAATGAACAAAATGAAACATGATTACGAGCTCCCACAATAAATTTAAGTGAGATTTAAATTTAAATTTGAGTCAAAATTTATTTTTTAAAAAAAAACTTCATTAACATTAGATTTAAACTTATAACAAATTTATTTTTACTTAAACTTAAACTCAAATCTAAAAAATACTATTTATAAATTCAAATTTATAATGATTAAATAATATTCATGAATTCTTGGATAACATCAAATTTAAATGAGACATTTACTCAAATTTAAGTAAAATTTTGAGTTATTATTGAAGATGGAAATACTTCTCTGAAAGTTATTTACATAAATTTTATTTCTGATTTAACTCCGAAGTTACAGACCCGCAATGGAACTGTCATTTGGCTTACATATATAAACAAAGTCATACCACAATTAATTCATTACAATAAGATAGAGAAACTTATTATGAACATAATACACCCTAGCTATTACCAAACACCCCTAGAGAGTGCACCGAGGCATGCAGTTGCCATGCTTTATTTCATGTCATATCCATGGTTGTGGGTTCATTCCTCCGTTTATCACCCGATGAGCGATTCCTGGTCTGGGTGTTTTACTTCCAACTGGATCGATTGTGTTATGTGGAAGGAGAAAGACAGAAATATTAATAAAAATTGCATAAATGCTCCGTTATGTGGTACGTGCGTGTGTGTCTGTCTCTCTCTCTCTCTGTCTCTATCTCTCTCTCTCTCTCTCTCTCTCTCTCTCTATATATATATATATATATATATATATTCTTTAACACAAAGTGACAGATTGGACTTACCAGATCGTTGAGCTATGGCTGGTGAAATGAACAGGATGAAGATGAAGAAGCAGAGAATGATTAAAAACGTAGGAGAAACAGATGACTCGTTCAACATTTTGCTACTATATATATATATATATATATATATGTTGATGAGAGAAAGATGCATGGTTATTCCAATGTGAATGATACATGGGTTAAAACCCTTATATTCAATGTGAATAATACATGTACAAGAGGGCTTATATATAGGTATACAAGAGGGATTATAATACTGGCATATTCCAGGGACTAATATTGGCATATTCCAAGGATATGCTAAGAATATGCCAAGGTATAACTGTACAATATGGATATGGATACTACGTTTGACAGTACACGGTAACACCCCCCCTCAAACTCAAGTAAGGGTAGTAGAGACCAACTGGGGTTTGGATACTAAATCATGATGGCGTCCTGAAGGATGTGCTTTGGTAAAGAGGTCGGCCGGTTGATCGGTAGAGGAGACAGGGAGGAGTCGAACAGTACCACTGGTAATGTGTTGACGCACAAAGTGACAATCAATTTGATATGTTTAGTACGTTCATGAAAAACATCATTGTGGGCAATCTGAATAGCACTACGATTATCACAGTAGAGGACAGTAACAGTAGGAAGGGGGACTCCCAAGGTAGCACGAAGCCATCGGACCCAAAGAAATTCCTGGGTAGTATCGGCAAGAGCGCAATATTTAGCTTCAGTACTAGAGCGAGCTGTGACAATTTGTTTCTTGCTACAATAGAAAATAAGAGAGGTGCCAAGGAAGAAACAGTAGCCAGTGCTAGAACAACGGTTAGTCTGGTCCCTTGCCCAATTAGCATCGGAATAGGCACGCAACTCAAGAGGTGAGTCGACGAAAAAATGAAGACCATGAAAGAGGGTACCTTTAAGATACTGAAGGATTCAGAGAACAGCAGCATAATGAGAAGACCGAGGGGCAAACATAAATTGACTGACAATATGCATGGCATAGGCAAGATCAGGTTGAGTAACTGTAAGATAGACAAGACTGCCAACTAACTATCAGTACAAGGTAGCATCACGGAGGGGTGTACCATCGAGAGGAGTGAGACGAACATTGGGCTCGAGAAGGGTTGAAGCAGTCTTGCTATCGGTAAGACTAGCACGGTTGAGAAGATCGAAAGCGTACTTGGCTTAAGAGAAATAGTAGCCATGAGAATCAGAGGAAATCTCAAGACCCAAAAAGTAGTTAAGGGAACCAAGATCCTTCATCTCGAAATGTTGGCTGAGAAACTGTTTTAGAGAAGAAATTCCAACAGAGTCATCACCAGTGATAATCATGTCATCAACATAGAGGAGAAGAAGAGCGGTGCCATGGTTAGTCTTACGAACAAAGAGAGTGGAGTCATATGGACAAAAGGCAAAACCAAAGTCTCCAATAACACAACTGAATTTGGCAAACCAGGTGCGAGGAGCTTGCTTGAGACCATACAAAGCGCAATGGAGCTTACAAACTTTATGAGAGGGATGATCGTACCCTGGATGTAGTTGTATATAGACTTCTTCACTAAGATCACCGTTAAGAAAGGCATTCTTAACATCCATCTGAAACCCCATATGCGAACAGCAACAACAGCCAGTAGACTCCAAACAGAGGTTAGATGGGCGACAGGAGCAAAGGTCTCTTCATAGTCAATCCCATACTCCTGAGTGAAGCCCTTGGCAATGAGGCGAGCCTTATAGCACTCAATGGAACCATCAGAATGGGTCTTGATCTTGTAAACCCATTTGCAACCTATTACAGTTTTACCCAGAGGAAGATCAACCATGTCTCAAGTATGAGTGTTGTGTAAAGCTTGTAATTCATCATTCATTGCATTTTGCCAAAGAGAGTTAGTATGAGCCTTGTGACAAGATTGAGGCTCGTGGTGAGAGAGAATAGTGGAAAAGCAATGAAAGTCACAAAGATGGATTGGCAGTTCTCTTACCCGAGTAGAACGACGAAGAGAGGGATCAGGATAGGGAACAGGAGAAAGGGAGAGAGTAGGATCTAGAGTAGGATCAACAGGCGGTACAGTCACATTAGGAGGAGCCGTAGTTGGTGAGTCTGAACCTGTGGCATCATCATCAGAAAATAAAGAAATAGAGGGTTTAGTGAATAAAGAAAGAGTAGAGGAAGTGGTGAGATGAAATTGGGACAAGGAGGAGAACATCTTGTGTTCCCAAAAGACCACACGACTAGAAACACGGAGGCGTTTGGAGATAGGATCCCAACACCTATAGCCTTTGTGTAATGCCCCGACCTGGACTAGCACGTATATCGAGGCAGCCGGGTCGGGTAACACTTTATCAATGATACTTAGAACTGTTAAACTCTATATTTTATGAAATATCGATTGCACTGCATCGCCTTAAAATGAGAACCCTGTAATACATGACCAGTGCCGGGTCAGGACAGATGACTCGAGGCTTAGCCTCGTAATACGTGTACGCATGCAGTCCCATGCATGCATGAATAAACGCATGTAACATTTATACAAATATTAAAGTGCTCATGTGCAAATTGTGAATTAAGGAAACATAAAATCATATACATATAGTGTATACATATGTATATACATGTATGTGTAGATAATAATACATATATAAAGGTACACATACATGTATAAATTAATTTTAAAATAAAAGAGAAAAGAAAGGGAGAAGAAAGGCAGAAATCTGCCCACCGTGAGTGTATGAGTTATATATATGTGGTATATATATATATATATATATACATATTATAAAAAAAGATAAAATATCTAACCTAACTCACCTAACAAGTATGGAGAAAATCAGAAAAAGGAATGGGAGGAGAGAGAAAGGGTGAAAATCAAGAGAGGAAAAAAAGGGGGAAATGATGGATATGATATGATATATATATATATATATGTGTGTGATCACCTACATACGGGAGAGAGAAACTAAAGGAAGAAAGAAAGAAAGAAAAAGGAAAGTGAGTGAGAGAGGGTGAGATCTAGGAAGAACAGAAGCCGAGAAGAAGAAGAAAATGAGAGAAAAAGGTGAAGAATCCGGAGGAGAGAGAAAAAGAACTTGGAGAAGGAAAGCAATCGAAAGAAGGTAATCAAGCCAGTTATTTTCTTAGATTTTTTCCTCTTGATTCTGTTAATAGCATGCTAAAATAATGGAGGGTAAAGGAAATCAAAATTTGGGTTCTTAACCTACGGTCAAAATTGTAGATCTCCTTGCACTTGATTAAACACGATTTGGAATTATAATATGTGTAGAACACCGTCCTAGGGCCTCAAGGCATTTTGAATCACTCAAAATGGTGGAGAAATGGCCAGTTTATGGCCAAAAATTCAGTCACCGGTGCAACACCGAAAAACTAAAAGTGGGTTTTGAAAACCGTAGCAACCGAGGCCCAAAGCTAGTTTAAAATGATTGTTAAAACATTAGAACTATTTTGATGTAAAAACAGTAAGATTTGGACGTGAAACTCATGAGAAACAGTGAGGAAAACCTCACTGTCCGTACGCCGGAGCCCGAAGAATGCCAGAGAAGATGACCAGAATCTCGTGAGACATTCCGGCTTGAAACGAAACTAGATCCGGGTATGGGTCGGGTCGGAGCCCGACCGGAATAAGAGAGGCGCGACACGGCGTCGTTTCAATTAAAAGTTTTAATTTTAAAATTAGGGCTGACGTCAGCATTACCTATTAAACCGGTTCGTCGAGATGACCTGAACCGGCTGGTTCACTGTGTAACCGGTCCGGTCTAGGGTTTTTGGTCTTAAACCCACTGGTTCAGACCCGGATTTTTAATATTTATAAATTGACCTCCACTGTTTCACGGATTTTTACTATGGCCCAGTTTTTAGAAAATTCATGCAACTAAGCCCCTGGAAAAATAATAAAATAATAAAATAAATTATTAAATAGGTAAAATTACTATTTTACCCCTGAGTCACAACTAAGTCAAACAAAGTCCAAATGGGGCGAATAAATAGTCAAACTTTATTATCTCGGGCATTCCGGATCAAATGGTGAGGTCTGTTTTACGAGACGGGACTCCGAACATTAAAATACAATGAAAACAAATCCTAAAATGACCAAAATAACCCTATGGCCTAATAAGGCAAGTTATATAGGTATTCTTACTATCTCGGACCCACTGAATCCAACGGTGAGGTCAAAATTATAAAAAGAGGTCCCGGGAATAAAAGTACCTATAAAGTACAAAAGATAATTTTGCCCTTTTCGATCCAGGAGTCCGATTTAAGATCAGTAAAAGCCTAAACCAACCTTCTTAGACATTTCGGACTCAACGGTAGAGTCTATTTTAGGAAAAGGGGAAACGTATAAAATAAAGACATAAAATTTGATGAAATACCATCATTCAAATGATGATAGACTGAGATATGTTTCTTGGATTATAGGAACACAGAAGGACAAGGAAAGCGCAGTCTAAATCCTTTAGTTCAAGGACAGAAATAGGTAAGTAATTCCGATGCTTTAATATGGGTTATTCCCAGCCAGTCACACTTATTTTCATATGCTGCCAACTTTGTACTCCATCACTACCTATAGTACTTGATTTGAAGCCAATCGTCTTCTGGTCATCAATTATGCCTGTTCTTTGGGTTTGACTTGCTTGCTTACATTATTGTGAAATTGATCACCGATGTTGAACATCATTGCATTATTATCTTGAGATGAATCTTGTTATTCCACACACTTCATGACTTGTCAACTTTGATATCAATTGTTGGGTATTGTTGTACATCTTGTGTAAAATTTTATGGATCATGATAATTGGCATGTACCCGGGGTTATGCTCAGTCACAATGACCCATCTATTCACAAATTGCGTGGGGAGAAGACCCTTTGGGGTCTTGAATGTCCTTCGGACCTGTAGAGAAAAGAGCTCTAACGCTTTTCAAAGAGCCCGAGGAACCGAGGCGGATCTGAGCATGCGTTTTAGTGGGGTATGCCGGGCCCCGGGTGATTCACGCATTTCTGGGTTATTAGAACTTGATAATAATTTATTGTTGGTATTCGTTGAATGATCATATTTTATGCCTTGTGAATGATCATATTTTGCAAGCATGAGATATTTGATTGGCTAACGTTTGTTGTGGCAGCAATCCATCGTGATAGGCTAGATCCCAACTTTGATTGACCTTGTTATTGCCTCATACGTTATATTATGGGATATGCCTCTTTGGGACCCTCGGGTCATTGTTGTTGCGTAACTTGGTGACTGGCTATATATCTCTTGTTGCTCAATTGATTTTTGTTTTACCATTCCCTTGGACTAACCCTAACCCATGTTAAAGCTAGGAAATTACTTACTGGGCTTTGTTAGTTCACTCCTTCTTTTAAATTTTTCAGGACAACAAGAAGTCGGGGAACCCTTAGGCGCTCCAGGAACTTAGACGCTGCTAGTTACTGGTAGCTATTTTGGCGAGTTTTGTATTACGTTAAATACTGACAGGTCTTAATCTCTCCCATGTCACCACGGTCTTGTTAGTTTGTGTTTTTGAGGATCTGTACTTTTAAACACTTATGTCCTTTTGGCATGTATCTAAATGATGACCTGGCTACGCTACCAGATATTTTAATGATTATGAAATACTTTTGTTAAAACTTTACCCAGCATTTCAGATCCTTTTGGACGAGGAACGGCCCACGGGCCGCAGACCCAGGTCACGGACCCCTAATCCGCATAGAGTGGGTTCTGGGTCGTGACACTTTGTGTTCTATCCCATAACCCAAGAAGCAGCAGAGATGAGAACGAGGTTCTAGTTTGGTATGCTTATGAGGTTGAAGTAACACAAAACAGGCACAACCAAAAATACGGAGAAGACTGTAGGTAGGGGGTGTACCATAAAGTCGTTCATAAGGAGATTGATGGGCAATGGCCGGAGAGGGAATGCGATTAATAGTGTAAATGGCTGTGAGGGTAGCTTTTCCCCAAGAATGCTCGGGACAGGAGGAAGAAAGAAGGAGAGAGCAAACAGTGTCAAAAATGTGACGATGTTTGCGTTCAACACGACCATTCTGCTCAGATGTGCCTAGGCAAGAACGATGGGGAAGGGTGCCTTGTTGTTGAAGAAACTGTAAAAAGTCAATGTCGCGATACTCCATAGCATTGTCTGCACGAAAGATTTTGATAGGACACGAAAACTGAGTGGTAATCGTGTTGGCAAAGTTATAGTAAAGCTATTTGAGTTCAGAATGATGCTGCATAAGGTAAAGCCAAGTGAAACGGGAATAATCATCAATAAAGATAACAAAATACTTGAAGCCACCTATGGTAGGGGTAAGAAAAGGACCCCAAATGTCAGAATGAACTAAATCAAATAGAGCATCAAAAATAAAAGCACTATTAAAAAAAGGTAAAGCATGTTGTTTACCAAGTTTACAAGATAAAAAGTCATCATGTTTATTAATTACAGGACCCAAAATACCCCTAGAAGCTAGTTTTTATAAACGACCAAAAGAAACATGACTTAAACGAGCATGCCAAAGAGTTAAAGATGGAGGAGTGGAGGCAACAGCAGCAGAGTGAACGGGCGGGGTAAGGCGGGAAGGAGTGTGGAGGGTGACTAGTTCAAATAACCGTCCAACTTTGCGGCCGGTCCCAAGTGTCTGTCTCACCTTTGGATCCTACACAAGATAGCTAGTGGAAGAAAAAATAACAGTAAGACCAAGGTCACAAAGCTGACCCACAGAAATGAGATTCAGGGTAAGTTGAGGAATAAAATAAGTATCGGGAAGAGATACTTTGGAGTGAGAGATGAGTCCAATGTGAGTAACGGGCATGTGGGAACCATCAGCAATGTGAATAGTAGGAAAACATGAGTTAAGAACTTTAGTGGTAAAAAGAGAGTTATCAAATGTCATATGATTACTACAAGAGGAATCAAAATACCAAGAGAAAGTACCTTGTGTGACGGACAGGGCAATAGGAGGAGGAGTACCAGAAGTGGAGAGGATCTGTTTGAGGAGAGCAGCGAGGTCAGCATTGGAGAGAGAGGAAGAGGAAGAGGTAGGTGGAGAAGGATCCTCAGTGACAGCAGCAGTAGTGGACCGTTGGCCAGACTTAAACCTATTGGACCGGGATGAACTGCCTTGGGAATGGTCAGTGCATGGTTATGGGGTTGGATTACGGGGGCAATCATTTAAGAAATGGCCCGGTCCTTGCTTGTGACAGTGCTTGCAGACTCGAGTAGGACAATGAAGCAGAGTATGGTCAAGTGCATGACAAAATTTGCAACCTGGTTGAGAAGGACGCCCAGAAAGAGGAGTAGCGAGGGCAGTGTTGGTATGCTGAGAGCGTGTTGATAAGGGAGTTGCAAGAGCA
This sequence comes from Nyssa sinensis, assembly GCA_008638375.1. Lineage (NCBI taxonomy): Eukaryota > Viridiplantae > Streptophyta > Magnoliopsida > Cornales > Nyssaceae > Nyssa > Nyssa sinensis. The sequence goes on from CM018038.1 coordinate 12,838,128, forward strand.
GACTCAATAGATGAAGGAGGGCGAGTGCAGTGTCGAGTCTCATAGGAAACCAGTTCAGAAATAGCACTTTCTAGGGTCGGTAGTGGAGTACGATGAAGTAATATCGCACGAGTAGGCCCGAAGACATCATCGAGGGCCATCAAAAACTGGATCAGGCGCTGCTGATTTTGGTAGCTAAGAAACTTTGTCGCATCCTGAGAACAGCTCCAAGTGGGTTCAGAAATAGTCAATTGATCCCAAAGAGCCTGCATACGAAAGTGAAAAGTATCGATTAGTTTGCCAGGTTCTTGACGCATACAGTGGAGGTTATCCAAGAGCTGGTACTCATGAGAAAGACCAACAATGGTATAGCGATCAGCAAGAAAGTCCCAAACGGCTTTGGCGATTTTGAAACGGCCAAATTGCATACCGATGGATGGAATGGAGGTACTACGAAAAGCAGAGATGATTTTCTGATTCTTGCTATCCCATTCTTCAAGACGATCCATAAATTTTGCCTCAAGTTCTTCCAACGATTTCTTTGGTTCAGTGATATCTTCAGTAACAATGCACCAGAGTTTGTGGCCTCGAAGGTAGCCAAACATGGCCTAGGCCCAAAGGACATAGTTCTGGCCATTTAGGACTAGGGTAACGTTGATAGCCAGCTCTGTGATACTCATGATGTTGAGAACTACAGACTTGGAGAAGATCTTCCAAAAAGGAGGTAAAAAATGAACTCAGAAGGTCAAAAATACCTAGGAATGGCCTCTTGTTGGCTGAAAAATAGGCCAAAATGGAGAAAATGTGAAAAATCAGCAAACTAGTTCACTGTTGAACTGGACAGGCAGAACTGGTTCAGGGTTGAACTAGATTAGGCAAAATTGGTTTAGAAGAGAACCAGTTTGGTGGCAGACAGAGGCTAACGTGGCAGTGCCATGGCAGGACAATGTAGCACAAGTACTGACATGGCGCTGACGTAGCACAAGTGATGACGTGACATGAGTGATGATGTGGCGCTGAAGTGGCAGGATGACATTGCTTTAACGTGGTAGGATGACGTCGCAAGATGATGTGGCAGGCGGCTGACGTGGTGTTGAGTAGCTGTTGACTGGCGGCGCAGGTGCGTGGAGAAGTAGAATGCGAGTGGATCTCACTCACGGGGCGTGGGTGGTGCATGTGTCACGCCCCGGGCCCCATAACCCGAAGGTATGATATTTAAACTAAGTCAAATGAAAATTATTAAATTAATTAAAATATTTCACAAGATTTTAATAGTAAAAGATATATAAGTTTAAGTGTGGGAATCGATTAAGGATAACAAATATGAGAGTTTCTAAAAGCCAAGATTTAAAAAAAAAAAAATTGAAAGGGTTCGCACTAATTATTCTAGTTTTTCCTTTCATGCCAACCTGATAATCCATGCACAGCAATTATATAATTCAATACATTCGTCATTTCATCTCTTTCTCATCCTACTTGGCATACATTATAATACATACATATCTATATATGAAATTCATTTCTACGTTACTACGTCATGTCCCAAAACACATATCAATCTTATTTACATATCCTAAGAAATATACGAATTCCATACTACATGATTAACAAAAAAAATGGAGAACACTCTATGAACATCATAGTATGTCTTCGTATACATCAAGTAAGCCCAAAAGGAAGAGGCACATCAAGCCTATCAACATGTACTCCTTAAGACGCGGGATCCATCCTGGTACCTGCATCTGGTAGGGGTCAAAACCCCAGTAGGATAACTAAAACAAACGAAACATAAACGTTGCGTAAAAGTGTATACTTGTGCTCGGTGGGTGGCATACTATGACAATTTATAATCAATTAAGCATATACAGAATCCATATTTGTCTTATTATGTTTTATGAGATTTACTTAAGTTCCACTTGAATTCATTCAAACAACAACCAAATTCCTAAATCTCTACGTTTTAACCCCCAAAAAAAAAAAAAACAAAGTCCTAATTCATCACTCATCAAGTAATCACCTCGTCTCCGATATAGCGAAACATGGTTTCACAGGCTACTAACCTATAGGCAGCCATAACCTGTACCACCGCGCGGGACTCTCGACTCAACCGTCGAACCTTGGATGTACATATTCACAACTCAATCCACGCCACAACATTTCGAGTACTCACATCGTCTCATAAGCACACAAAACGCTTTCTAAACCAACACTCTCAGTTCTTTTCATTCTCACTCATTATTTAATCATTTCAAGGATTTTTCTCAATGTTTTTTCTATGTACAAAACAAATAATTAATTTTAATTTTTTTATAATATCACTCCACACTCCTCACAAGTGTGAGTGGTAACAATGTTATTTAATAAAAACACATGCTTAGGGTCCCAACAACCCTAATATAAACACAGATTTCAATTTGAAAATGCATGAGCATGCTTCACATACATATTAATTAACAAAATTGAAATCTAGCACACAACATAGCAATCCTACCATGCTTTTATGAATGAATGTCCTCTAGCAACCTATTCATTCCTATTTCACAAGTTTTAGAAACCCTACCTCACTTTTGTACAATTTTGGTAAAGTTTTCTTTGATTTTTTTCCCAATTAAATTGCCTAAAATAAAGAAAAAATGTAGTAGATCTCGACCGGCACGAAAACCCAAGTGACTTGCCAAATTTTTTCCCTTTTTCTTATTCCTTTCTTCCTCTTTTTTTTTCTTCTTTTCTTCTCTTCTTCTCTTCTTCTCTCCTTCTACAAGCCGCTGTCTTCTGGAACATGAGTGTGTGTGTTTTGTGTGAGCTGTGTGTTTTTAAAAGTAAACAGGGTGTGGTTGACTTTCAGCCACACCTTTGCCCTTTCTTTTCTTTTTTCTTTTTTTTTTATCCTTACATAAACTACCAACCACACCTTTGCCGTTTCTTTTCTTTTTTCTTTTTTTTTTTTATCCTTACATAAACTACCGCCACACACATTCACTTCTTCTCTTTTTTTTTTTCTTTTCTTGTTTGTTTTTTTTTTTCAACGTATTTGCCTTGTACATTATTTTATTTCCTACCCATATACATTTACTCACTTAAATTTTTGTTAGGTAGATTTTATATCTCAATTAACTTAATTAGTTAATTAAATTTTAATTTATTCTAAAAAAATTATTTATTCTTTTTAATAAAAAAAATTACGGATCTTTCCATTCTCCCTCCCTTAGAAAAATTTCGTCCTCAAAATTTAGGATATACCTGAAATAATAAATAAGTCGGGATATCTGGTGCGAAGCTCATTCTCTCGCTCCCATGTAGCCTCTTCTACACTGTGATGTCTCCACAACACCTTGACTAGTGGAATAGTCTTGCCCTGCAAGACTTGTTCCCTAGTATCTAGGATACGAATTGGATGCTCCTCATATGAAGCATCGCTCTCCATATCTAACTCTAGCCATTCTAAAACATGTGAAGGATCTGGATGATATTTGCGAAGCATTGAAACGTGAAAAACATCATGAACCCCAGAAAGTTGTGGTGGTAATGCTAAATGATATGCAACCTCCCCAATCCTATCAACGATCTCAAAAGGACCTATATACCTTGGAGTTAACTTCCCTCCTCAGCCAAATCGAGTCAGGCCCTTCTGTGGAGCAACTTTAAGAAAGACATGATCTCCCACATCGAATGATAGAGGTGAACGCCTCTTATCCGTATAGCTTTTCTGTCTGCTCTGTGCTGTGAGAAGTCGTTGTCATATCACTTTGATCTTTTCCGTCGTCTCTCGAACCAAGTCGGGTCCTAAGACTGTGGCCTCGCCCACCTCAGTCCAACAAATTGGTGACCTACAAGGTCTACCGTACAATGCTTCAAACGACGCCATCTCGATACTTGTCTGATAGCTGTTGTTGTAAGCAAACTCTATAAGTGGCAAGTAATCTTCCCAACTGCCTCAAAAATCCATGACGCAAGCTCATAGCATGTCTTATAGTATCTGAATGATACGCTCGGACTATCCGTCAGTCTGCGGATGAAAAGCTATACTAAGTGACAACTCAGCACGCAAAGTTGCTTGAAGACTTTACTAAAATCATGCAGTATATTGTGTATCCCGATTCGAAACAATAGAAATTGAAACTCTATGTAAACGTACTATCTCTCAAATGTAAAAGCGGCTTAAAGTCTCTATTGAATCCATAGCCCTCATCGGTAAAAAGTGTGCAGACTTCATCAGACAGTCCACTATAACCCATATTGCATCATGCCCTCGTGGTGACCTCTAAAACCCGAAAACAAAATCCATCGTGATATGTTCCCACTTCCACTCCGTTACCGGAATAGGTTGTAACAACCTCGCTGGTCGTTAATGCTCAGCTTTGACTTGCTGGCAAGTCAAACATTTACTTACAAATCCTGCGACATCGATCTTTATGCCCTTCTACCAATATTGTCAGCGAAGATTCTGGTACATCTTGGTACCACCCGGATGTATTACAAGTCTAGAGTGGTGAAATTCTTGCATAACATCCTCGCGACAAGTGTGCGGTAGATAGTAACGTCCCTAATAACGTAATCCATGATCAGTATGAAATGACCATCTAGCAATTAGATCACCACTAGCAATACGAGAACGAATAGATTCTGCCTTTGAATCCTGGAGCTGTGCATCCAAAATGCGAGTTAAAAGGCTAGGATGTGCAATAACAGAAAATAAAAAAAAGTTGAATCGTCTGTCTCATCGAGACATAAATCGTACTCTGCCACTACCTCTAGCATGTTCCATTCACACATCAGAATTGCTGCTACACTCCCATGCAATTTCCTACTTAACGTATCTATAACCACGTTAGCCTTCCCCGAATGATACAGAAGATCGAAGTCATAATCCTCCATATATTCCATCCAACGACGCTGCCTCAAGTTCAAGTCCTTTTGTGAGAAAAGGTAACTTAAGACTCTTATGATCTGAATACACCTCAAACTTCTCCCCGTAGAGATAGTGTCTCCAACCCTTCAAAGCAAAGACAACTGCTACTAACTCTAAGTCGTGGGTGGGGTAGTTTCTCTTATACGATTTCAACTATTGAGCTGTAAGCAATAACCTTCCCTCGTTGCGTCAAAACGCAACCCAGTCCCTCTCGTGAAGCATTGCAGTATACCGTGTAGCCAATTCCACTCTCGAGAATAGCTAAGATAGGTGCAGAGGTAAGAAGAGTCTTCAGTGTATGGAAAGCTCACTCACAATCCTCATTCTAAACGAATCGGACTCCTTTCCGAGTAAGTCTAGTCATAGGCATAGCCAAGCGTGAAAATCCCCCTACAAAACGACGATAATACCCGGCTAAGCCCAAAAAACTACGTATCTCGAACACATTTTTCGGTCTTTCCCAAGTCGTAATTGAATCAATCTTTGCAGGATCAATGGAAACTCCCTCCTGGGAAACTACATGCCCAAGAAATTTGACCTCAGTCAACCATAATTCGCATTTCTCATATTCGGCGTACAGGTGGTGCTCACGTAAAGTCTGTAGAGCAATTCTCAAATGCTCCTCATGTTCCTCTCGTGAAGATGAATAAATAAGAATATCATCAACAAACGCAATGATGAAACGATCAAGATGCTCTCGAAAAACCTGATTCATAAGATCCATGAATGTTGCTGGTGCATTCGTCAACCCAAATGGCATCACAAAATACTCATAATGTCCTTATCGAGTACGAAAAGCTGTCTTCTGCACATCAGAATCCTTGATCCTCAATTGGTGATATCCTCACCTCAAATAAATCTTTGAGAAACACATTGAACCCCGAAATTGATCAAACAAATCATCTATCCACAGCAATGGATATCGATTCTTAATTATGACTCAATTAAGTTTTTGATAATCAATGCAAAGGCGTAAAGAACTACCACCCTTCTTGGAAAACAACACTGGTGCTCCCCAAGGTGAAGTGTTGGGATGTATAAACCCCTTATGCAATAGATCCTCTATCTGAGTCTTCAGCTCACGTAATTCTGCTGGAGCCATCCGATATGGTGCCATAGTAATAGGTATAGTACCTGGTAAAAGCTCATTAGAGAACTCAATCTCTCTAGGTGGCAGTAACTCATACAAATCATCTAAAAAAACATCCTCAAAATCCCTCACTATCGATGGTAACTCCTCACGACTGTCATCCCTAACATCAATTACCCAACTAGCAAACATAAAACTAAGTTCACCTAAGCCACGTGAATCCCATGATCTCGGAGTATTGAAATCACTCCAATCCCCCAAGAAATGAAAAAGATCTCCCTCGGGAGTGCAAATAGTAACTCTACTACAGAAACAATCAATGGTAGCTCGATGGGTAGATAACCAATCCATACCCAGAATCAAATCAAAGACATTCATATCAAGAACAATGAAATCAAAGATAAAACGATGATCAGCCACCTCGATCTTACAAGAACGAGCCACTCGTCTAAGTGAAAGTCGACCCCCAATCGGAGTCTCAACATAAAGTGGAATGTCTAATAAAGATATCTCCACTCCCAAAGTAGATGCAAATGATGACGATATAAATGAATGTGAGGCACCCGTGTCAATCAATACATGTGCCCAAAAACTAAAAATCAAGACTATACCTCGAACCACAGATGGTCCAGCTAAAGGATCTGTCGTAGTAATAAGTGCATAAACCCTGCCTTGAGTCTAAGATGGTACTATGTCCTGACGACTAGTACCTTGGTGAGTAATGGGGGGTCTAGATGTTGAAGAAGAAGATGAACCTATAGAAGGTCTAGAACTTTGTGCAGAATATGCCAAAACTAGAGGCAAAGAAGGATAACTCAGAAAAAACTGCAGAGGCTGTGGATAATAACCAGGCTAATGAACCAAGGGAGCCTTTGTCCTCACAAGTGTAGGACAATACCTCTGAATGTTTCCAGTGACACCACAATGAAAACACGTGGGTGGCTTTCCCCTACCCTAAGACTGTCCCCTACTCTGTGCCCGTCCATGGCTAACTTCTCTAGACTAACTCTGACTCAGTACAGAAATGTGCCCACTACTAGTACTTTGAGACTGTCCCTGTCTCTGAAGCTGCTGCTGTCGCAACTGTGGACACTCAGTCCTCACATGTCTAGGTTGTCGGCATTGGTAACAGATAATCTCTCCCTGAGCGGTCCTACCCGGTGTAGAGGAAGATGAAAAAGTCAAGTGTTGTTGCTGCGGAGTAAACCCCTGAGAAGTAGATGCCTCATACCTCATTATCTTCCTATTCCGTCGGTTGGGATAAGAACTTGTAGCTGTACCCCTCAACTGTTAGTGAATCTTAACTAGTTTACTGACCCACTGGTCTACCTCAATTAGTTGTGCCCTATCATACACCTCACTCATCGTATGGAGGTTCAATGGAACCACCAAGGTTCTAATCGCTGGCCTGAGTCCCAACTCAAACAGTTGTGCCCTGTCAGTCTTATCAACAATGGCCCCTAGTGCATACCAAGCTAGGAGAGAAAAACGTGATTCATACTGACCTACGGTCATGTCACCCTGACGCAAGTGAAGGAACTCCTGAAGTAATGATGCTCTAGCAACTGTCGGAAAGAACTTCCCTAGAAAAGCTGTGCAAAATACATCCCACTTTCTAGCCATGGTGTTCATCACTGACTCCCACCAAACTAGGGCCTCGCTCATAAGTAAGACAGATGCGAAGTCAACTTAGAGATCATCCTCCGTGATATGCACCGTATCTAGTAGTCCAGACACATCTCTCAGCCAATGATCTGTAGCGAAAGGATCTGTGCCCTCAGAAAATCTCGGTAGCTGAAGTCGCTAGAACTCTCTCATCGCTGATGTTTCCCTACTCTCCCCTGCCGAGATACGTGCCTGAGTCTCAACCTGCTGACCCAATGGTACCATACCAGGCATCTGTTGGTAGTGTTGTAAAAACTCAAGCATAGCTCGTGCTAACTCAACCCCGTCAACTGTACCCTTTGAATGCCTTGTGGATGCATCTGTAAAGGTGCAAGTGGATCTACAAACTCAACTCTCTCACCCTGCTGCTCAATATGTGGAGGTAGTGGAGGCTCATTCTCTCCCTTGATGCTCTCACCTACCTGCTCCTTACTATGTGTAGGAAATGGAGGCTCAGATTCGACAGCTCTCCCTTTGCTCCGTCCACTATCTTTTGGCAGAATTTTCTATACGATAGAAAATAAATATTTCTATTAAGACTCATTTTCAAAAGAAAAATTTAATCCCTTGCATGTTCCCAATGATGTGTCATATACCCCGCATGCACATAATCAACTAACATGTATTTACATCAACGCAAGTAGCACATACTTTATGCATTTCACCTAGTCATGCAAACACATAATCATGTCATCACATATACCACATCAACATACACATTCAACATCATGTACCACATATTCTAATCAAATCATGCTTCAAAAAAAAAAGTAGTTTTTTTTTGTACCCATTCCCGTCGCCCCTAGATAGTCAGACCTTGGGCTTTGATACCACTTGGTCACGCGCTGGGCCCCATAACTCAAAGGTATGATATTTAAACTAAGTTAAATTAAAATTATTAAATTAATTAAAATATTTCACTAGATTTTAGTAGTAAAAGATATATAAGTTTAAGTGTGGGAATCGATTAAGGATAACAAATATGAAAGTTTCTAAAAGCCAAGATTTAATTATTGGCTAGTTTTACCTTTAATCCCAACCTGATAATCCATGTACAACAATTATATAATTCAATACATACATCATTTCATCTCTTTCTCATCCTACTTAGCATACATTATAATACATACATATCTATATATGAAATTTATTTCTACGTTACTACGTCATGTCCCAAAACACATATCAATCTCATTTACATATCCCAAGAAATATACGAATTCCATACTACATGATTAACAAAAAAAAAATGGAGAACACTCCATGAACATCATAGTATGTCTTCATATACATCAAGTAAGCCCAAAAGGAAGAGGCACATCAAGCCTATCAACATGTACACCTCAAGATGCGGAATCCATCTCGGTACCTGCATCTGGTAGAGGTCAATACCCCAGTAGGATAACTAAAACAAATGAAACGTGAACGTTGCGTAAAAGTGTATGCTTGTGCTCGGTGGGTGGCATGCTATGACAATTTATAATCAATTAAGCATATACAGAATCTATATTTGTCTTATTATGTTTTATGAGATTTATTTAAGTTCCGCTTGAATTCATTTAAACAACAACCAAATTCCTAAATCTCTAGGTTTTATTAAAAACCAAAAAAAAAAAAAAAAATACCAAAATCCTAATTCATCACTCATCAAGTAATCACCTCGCCTCCGATATAGCGAAACATAGTTTCAGAGGCTACTAACCTATAGGCAACCATAACCTGTACCACAGCGCGGGACTCTCAACTCAACTGTCGAACCTCAGATGTACATATTCACAACTCAATCCACACCGCAACATTTCGAGTACTCACATCATCTCATAAGCACACAAAACGCGTTCTAAACCGACATTCTTAGTTCTTTTCATTCTCACTCATTATTTAATGCTTTCAAAGATTTTTCTCAATATTTTTTCTATGTACAAAACAAATAATTAATTTTAATTTTAATTTTTTTTATAATCTCACTCCACACTCCTCACAAGTGTGAGTGGTAACAATATTATTTAATAAAAACACATGCTTAGAGTCCCAACGACCCTAATATAAACACATATTTCAATTTGAGAATGCATGGGCATACTTCACATACATATTAATTAACAAAATTGAAATCTAATACACAACATGGCAATCCTAGCATGTTTTTATGAATGAATGTCCTCTAGCAACCTATTCATTCCTATTTCATAAGTTTTAGAAACCCTACCTTACTTTTGTACAATTTTGGTAAAGTTTTCTTTGATGTTTTTTTCCGGTTAAATTGCCCAAAATCAAGAAAAAATGCAGTATATCTCGACCCTCACAAAAATCCGAGTGACTTGCCAAGTTTTTCCCCTTTTTCTTCTTCCTTTCTTCCTTTTTTTTTTCTTCTTTTCTTCTCTTCTTCTCCACGCCGTTGTCTTCTGGAACGTGAGTGTGTGTGTTTTGTGTGAGCTGTGTGTTTTTAAAAGTAAATAGGGTGTGGTTGTTTGCCCCTTCTCTTCTTTCTTTTTTTTTTATCCTTACATAAACCACCGCCACACACATTCACTTCTTCTCTTTTTTTTTTTCTTTTTTCCTTTTATATTTTATTTTCTTGTTTGTTTTTTTTTTTCAACCTATTTGCCTTGTACATTATTTTATTTCCTACCCATATACATCTACTCACTTAAATTTTTGTTGGACAGATTTTAAACCTCAATTAATTTAATTAGTTAATTAAATTTTAATTTGTCCTAAAAAATTATTTATTCTTTTTAATTAAAAAAAATTTACGGATCTTTACAACGTGAGGGCGCGTGCGATGGTTTTCGGCGGCGGGGAAGGCGGCGTTCTACAGGTCTGAGAGAGACGATCCGAACCAAGATGGTTCGAAGTTGTGGTGACGAGCGGAAAGCCTTGAACTGGTGATGGTGGTGGGCAGCGCCTGCGACTGTGGTGGTGAGCAGTGTTCAGTTGTGGATGGCAGACACTGGCTCTGATGCTATATTAGAATAGTAAAGAGAGAGAGTGGGAGAGAGAGAATGGGTTAAAACCCTTACATTCAATGTGAATAATACATGTACAAGAAGGCCTATATATAGGTATACAAGAGAGAATAATATTGGCATATTTCAGGGAATAATACCGGCATATTCCAAGGATATGCTGAGAATATGCCAAGGTATAGCTGTACAATATGAGTATGGATATCACGTTTGACAGTACACGGTGACAACAGCAACGGGATGTATATCTTTTACAATAGCTTTCTTGTAAAATTGACCTTAAATCATGAGTGGTATTTTATATTTCATGCATGTATTTTAAAAAATATTTTAAAAAATATCTTTTCAAAAAACACTTTTAAAAGTTTATTTTCAAGAAACTTTTTGTGCGTATTCCTGAATTTTTTGAAAGTGTCTTTTCAAAAAATTATTTTTACAGAACATTATTTTTCAAAATTTTAAAATCATCTTTTAAAAATGATTTTGTCATTAAAAATAGTTTTTCAAAAAATACTTTTTAAACAATCATAAACTGATAAATAAATTAAAATTAATCATAAATTAAAAAATAATTTTTTTTTCCATCATAATCCTCGATTTAAGTCTCTTCCTGGATGTTTCAAATGAAAATGTAAGCATAAAAAGGCCAAAATTCCTATGTACATACTGAACTCCCTATCAGATAAAGTATATAAAAATAAAATAATAAAATAGATAATTTCGTTATTTTTTTAAAAAAAAAATTGACGGAGGAGGGTATATATATTATCAAATAAAATAAAAAATGTCAATATAATTTTAAAAAATTTTTAAAAAAAATCTAATTAATAAAAATTTTAAGAAAAATTAATTTAAACTAACTTTTAAATACAACTGATACTTTGTTTTTTGAAAATGCACATGCACATTGTGAATTTGTTAAATATTTATTCCTTCAGAAAGTCAAAGTTGTCAGGCTTGGATTATAAGTACACTTTGAAGGCAGACTTTTTAGGCCCGGCCGGGCCTAACATTCAAGTTTGGAAATGAAATATGAATTCCAACGGTATTATTTTCTTTGATGTGGAAAAGTTCGTGAAAAAATTGATTTAAAACAAGCGGTTGAAATTTTTTTAAAGCAGTGAAAATATAAATAACTTAAATTAAAATTAATTTTTGAGTGAAAATAGTTGTTTTTATATATTATATTCAAAATCATCCTATTGTGATCTAAAATGACCAAACAAATTATACTTGAGAACTCTAAAGCTTTTAGTATTTAAGCTAAATTTTTTAGGTAAGACATTTAGTTTGACGTAAATAGATTTGTTTTTCCACAAAAGCCCAATTTTTATTTATTCTGAATTTTTTTTATTTTCAAGATTTCTTAATTTTCTAATTATAATAGGTTTAGTATAAAAAATTAATAAATTCTTATTTGGATTACTAATATCCTGATATTATAAATATGATGTAAACAATCTTCATTATTAATTTTATCAATAATATTTTAATTTTAAAATTTGAGAATTTTTCCTTTTAGGTGAAGAATCTGGGTCTTTTGTTTTTGATTTATAAGAAATTAAACGTAGTTAATTCTCCTTTATATTTTTCGTGTTACGTAAAAATCATTTTCCAAAATAAGGCCAAACTACCACTTTCAAATTCTTTGACTGTGAGGCAATGAAGGATGAGGCGTCCCTCAATTTTTTTATTAAAAACATTTCTTATGCTTTTTGAATTTTAAATATATCTCTTAATTTTTATTTTTGCATCCCTAAATTTGTTTGTTAAAAACTTTTCTTATATTTACTATAAATTTATTTAAATATATCCTTTTAATTTATATTTTTATCAACTACGTGTCACATTCTCATTATGTATTTTAGTGTTTATGTATGTAGTCTGTAGATATACGGTAGTGTTGTGTTCTTGTAAGCAAGGCAATTGAAAAAAAAAATATCCACATGGGTTTCTTCCTTGGAAAGATGAGGACCAAAAGAAAAGAAAAATAAAAATAAAGAGGAAGCTTTGTTGTGAGGAAAAATGCTTAGGTTTAAAAGAAAAGCATTAATTAAATATTTTAGTAAAATTATTATTTCATAGAGATCAAGATTACTATAAATAAAAAAACTATTTTATGAGACGGTCACATGTATAACAATACTCACAGTTAATATTTCTTAGATGTAATAAAAATTTCTTAATTACATTTGTGGTTGAATTTTAAAACATTAGATACTTTGAATTAAAGATTAGTTTTGGAAAAGTATATTTTTTATATGATTGTTAAAAATCTTTTGGGTATACTAATTTCTTTTGAGATTTTTGATAATTATAATAATTTTTTCCAAGTTTTTTGAAATTACACTGACCTCTTGACTTTATCTGATAATATAGGGATATATCACTCCAGTCAATTTTTTCTTTAAAATAATAAAACTGTATATTTTATTTATTTATTTTTAAATTTCTTAAATTTTGACTACTTTTTTTGGCTTTTTTTTTTAAAGATTTTTTATTATTTTATTTAAAAATAAATTGAAGGAAAATAACTTAAACTAAAAATAAATTCAAGGTTTATATTAATATTTATTAGGAAAATGAAAAAAAGAGAAAAAGAGAAAGTAATACAAAATTTACTAATTCAACAATATACTAGAGTTTTCGTGAACAGCTATGTTTTTCATTGTATAAAAAATATGGTTATAATATATATATATATATATATATATATATATATATATATATATATTGCTTGGACACATAAGACCTATATAAATAGTTAAACTTATTACAAAAATATATTGCCGTTTGCTTCTCAAACATATTTTGGAACAACATGCTAACATATTTTACAAAAACATCATCACGTTAAAATATATATTTGAAATAGAATTTTAAAAATATAACTTGAAATCTACACGTTTTTGTAACATGAAATGTTCGCACCACATTTGTCAAAGTTGTGGAAAAGGCACCTTTTGGAAAGTGATGCGAAACCACCACTTTGAAGGTCTTTGGCATTTGGCTGTGACTAAGTCAGTCATTGTGCCTTTGGTTTGGTAGACCGCCAATGGTTCAAGTCTTTCTCTCAGCCATCAAGCAAAAATAAAAGCATAGTTATCAGGTCATTATACTAGATCTATTCAAAAAAATTTCGTGATTGAAAATAGGTGTCAACTAAGTTCGTCATTGTATCTTTTACAGACCGCAAATGGTAGAAGCATAGTTATCAGAATCAGACCAAGTCGGCTAGTTCAACCGGTTGAACCAGGAACCAGACATTAAACCGGTTTGGTTTGATTAATATACTATTTTTGTTAAGGAACCGAAAAAAATCAATTGAACCGGCCGGTTTTTAAAAAAATTAGGTTGAACCACCTTTTGTTTTTTTAATACTTACAACATTTTTTTCTCACAAAACTTCTTATATTTGATCATTAAATGATAAGATCTAATTTAAAATAAGATATTGTTGCATGTATATTTGTTATATATACAAATATATAAAACTTATATATTAAGATAATTTCAATAATTATGCCTATATTTTGTTATTTATCACTAGATAATAAAAAATATTTTTTTTCTTGTTATTTTCTTAGGTTTTAATAGATTTATGTACATTTTTAATATATTAATTATAAAATCAGTTGAACTACCGGTTAAACTAGTGAACCGTGAATCAACCCTTTACCGATTCATCATCTGATCGGATTCTGATAACTATAGGTACAAGTCTTTGGTCGCTCCTAGCCACTGAGAGGAAAAATAAATGCAAGAGGGCCGAGCCGTGTCCATGTGATGGTTATTCTCTTTCTCTTTTTGAAGTTGAGTAGACAGAATTTATGTACTTATATAATCAATTAAAATCTAATAAAATTATATTTAATTAATTATGATGATTGGTAATTGGTCTACTTTATTCAATCCATATAAGTTTGATTATTATCTAAAAATTTTTATTGTTAAATTATGTAGACAGTGAATTTAAGTCTACACATCAAGCATTTATAATAAATCACAGCAGAAAAAATATAAAGGATAAAATGATGTATAGTGAAAAAATTCTCATGAGGTAGAAAAACTCACTCACTATAAAAAAATTCACTAATTAATCAAAATAACAACACAAGTTTATATAGAGAATTCCCAAATAACTAACATGCCACATCCTTCTGGTTCTCATGTCAAATGTACCATTATCAATATACATTACTGACATAAGAAATATTTTGCTTGTCACTTTCTAATAATGTATATGGATGTTAAAATAAGATACAACACACACACACACACACACACACACACATATATATATATATATATCAAGTTAGCATGAAAAACCTAGTGTTTATTCTTAAAGCATATTTATAGACATTATACGAAAATTTAAAAAAAATGACAATCATAACTATTAGATAAAACATATATCATTAAGTTCAATCTAATGTTATGGTATATAATCATTAGTTTAATAATCGAAAGTACAAATTACTTAGTTTTATGGTATAATCAGTCTGCTTCAACGAACTTATTGATTTTTAACTTGGAAACTTCTCTGAAAGTTATTCACACAAATTTTATTTCAGACTTAACTCCAACTCCAAAGTTACAGACACACAGTGGAACTATAATTTGGCTTACACATATAAATAAATCCATACCACAGACTAATTCATTACAATAAGATAGAGAAACTTATTATGAAATACAAAATACTAGCACCAAACAGCCCCATAATGCATGAGAACCATGCAGCTGCCATGCTTTACTTCATGTCACATCTATGGTTATGGGTTCATTCTTCCATGTCCTGGAACGGGGGGAATGGGCGTCCGAATTTTTGGCTTAAATAATCCTGTGTTACGCAGAGAGAGAAAGATTGAGAAAATAATAAAAATAAATAAATTTGCAGAAGACTACTTGGAATAAAATCAGATGAGAGATTGTACTTACCAAATAGTTGTCGTGTAGCTGTGGCCGGAGAAATGAAGAGAATGAAAATCAAGAAGCAGAAAATGATGAAAGAAGTTAGAGAAACAGAAGTCTTGTTCAACATTTTGCTACTATATATGTTGATGAGAGAAGGATGGTTACTCCAACCTCTTTGCTGACACTTATATAGACAATTGCATATATATAGAGAAGGGATGTGGAAGGTACCTTTATCGTCTTCAATAGCTTTTTTGTAAT
The DNA here is from genome assembly GCA_008638375.1 of Nyssa sinensis. Classification (NCBI taxonomy): domain Eukaryota; kingdom Viridiplantae; phylum Streptophyta; class Magnoliopsida; order Cornales; family Nyssaceae; genus Nyssa; species Nyssa sinensis. Next base: position 12,853,918 of record CM018038.1, read on the forward strand.
TGACTTTAAAAATTTAAATCATTGCTCAAGTGAAAGTTGCATGTTGTCATCAATTTTAGAAATGTGAGTTAACAATCTCTATATATAAGTTTTTTTAGCATTTTTTTATCAGCGAAAATTAGTATGTTATTTTAGTAAGTGTAAACAAATTATTGCAAAAAATATGTGCGGAACAATGATAATAAAATAGAGACTAGATCTATATATATATATAAGAGTAAAATGGAAATATAAAACTTTATTAATGATAGAATGATCTCCAATTAATATTACATCCTAATTATAAAAAATAATTAGAATCCTAATACAACATGAAAATAATTTTTAAAAAAGTTAGAAACGGAAAGTTTTAGTTACGCTCAAATTTGGATAATTCAAAATCATTAAACAACTTTAAAACAAATTACAACGAAATAGGATTTTCTATGAAAAATTATTGATGAAACAAAACTTTTATGGAACATTAAAAAGGCATTTTTCGAGCCCTAAATGATGAATCGAACATGGTTTTTTGGATCTAATATGGATTTGTTGGCGCCTTTTTGCATGTCTCTCAAAATACTAATAAGTTACTAATTAAGTTTTTGATGATACAATTAGGGTAAAAATGCTTCATGAACTAGTTTTACATCAATATGAGTCCAAGTATTTCAAATAAAATTCAGACAAACCAAGGGGAAATTAATATGCTATGTAGTGAACATCATGTAACATCTGAGATGGGAATTATCATTTTTTTTTTTTTGGAGAGAAAGACATGTAAATATTATTATTGAGAAGAAATATACTGGAGAATTCTCTAGCCACATAATAACCTAATCAACATGTCTAGAATGACGAGCTAGTTTATGGGCTATGCCATTAGCACGACTACGAATAAACTTACATTGATAAAAAGAAAATAAACCAGACAAGGCCTTCACATTTGAATGAATCATAAGACTTACCATTTTATGTGTTGAATAGGGCACAATGTGACTCCAAATGAATATCTGGAGTTTATTATTATAAATAATTCTAACTTCTTAAATATTTACCTTTTCGTGTAATTGTGTGCCAAATTATATGACTAATAAAAATTAATAATACTCTGTTAGCTGAAAAATCAAAATTTAGGAAATAAACTTATAAAATTTAGCATTCTTTACTTTATTTTCTTCTTTAAACCAAATAAACTAATCTTCTAATCACCACTTGTTAAGATTTAAATGAGAAGTATAAATTAAATATTTTTGTATTGTCATAAGAAAATAATAATCTAATTATAACATGTTAAAATTTAAATGTGAAGTATAAATTAAATGTTTTTGTAAAAATAATGTTGAGAATGATGTCACTATAAGTAAAAAAGTATTCAACGTAATTATCGTACTAATATTACCACCATCACAATAAGTCAATAACTTCTTCCTGTGTCTTATATTATTTACCATTATTGCTTTCAAGATATATTGTAAATATTTATTAATTAAGTTTCTAGAAATTGTTATGTATTCAGATATATATATTGAAGTGATTAGATTAAATAAAACTTCAATCTTTAAAAAATCTAATAAATAAAAGTTTCACCAGCTCTCAACAACATTACCTTATTTTAATTAAACATTAGTTTTGGAAATGCATGTTTTTTCTTTACATGAATGTGAGCAAATTAAATACTTATTCCTTCAAAAATTCAATTGTCAAAACAATGTGAGATGCTAAGTACATTTTGATGGTAAATTTTTTAAGATTAGGTGCTTCTCAATTTCAAAAGAAAAGAAAAATTTCATAAAAGTCAACAAATGTCTAGGCATGACTCTCATTGAGGACTTCGGCATTAATAGGTTGTGATTCAAAATAGCGCCTGCATGAATCAGTCATTGTGCCTTTGGCAGACAGCAAGTCTTTTGCGCACTTTAAGTCCTTGCGGAAAAATAAATGGCGGAGGGCCCATGTCCATCAGAAGGAGGTTCCGCTGTCTTCTTTTCTTTCTTTAAAGGAGAGTTTATAGAAATAAAACAAGAAATACTTTTGAATTAGATTTTCTTACGAAATTTGGATAATTTATGTTATTGATTTTTTTTTTAAAAGATTGTATTTTTTTTATATAGTGTTTGTTGAGTGAGTATTGAGTCATGTGATTTATTAGTACTAGTCATGAAGTAAAAATCCAAGACATCTCGTATTTATAACAATGTTTGAAAAAAATGTACAATTTCAAATTATGTGTTCATGCATGTTATGCATTTTTATTAGATACATACCTTAAAATTATTGTTAAGTTTAGATATAAACTTTATTTATAATTAATTTGACCTTAATTTAATTTTGACTATAGGTTAATCTTCTCTGAAAAATTAATTTTTGAAAAGTTTTAAACTTACTTTATTACTTTGTAATGGTATTTCTTGAAAAATCGTGCTTAATACAATCGAAAGCCAAAGGTCAAATTAATATCGTCAGGTTGAAATTTAACGAAGGTCACTTTATTTTGAGGCTAGTACAAATGAGGTGATGTCCCAACTTTAATCAGCCCCCCACTAGTAGATGATAGAATTGGTCCTCCGAATTAGTTGGCCGAAGAACCGGATACCGAGTTATAAAAAAATAAATCATTACTGTTTCTTCGGGCCCTGGGCTCACATTGTCGTGGCACACAATGCCCACGTATTTATAAATTATAAAAAGTCTTACTTAAATAGTGCAAGTGCATATTTTTTATAAGTGCATATTCTTTACGCAATTGGCGTGAGTTCAAATTAACATACTCACATCATTGTACCAAAAAAAAAAACATCTTTCAATTGCTAGGCACATGAGAGATTGGTACTCCTATAATTTTTTTCCCATTGGTTTTAAATATTTGTTTATATAAAAAAAAATGTTGTCTATTTTGAAAATATGACTTGCCAATGTTTTTATATATATATATATATATATATATATATATATATATATAATATTTTTAAGTATGTTATTATATGAAGTGTAAATATACTATTGTACAAGATATGAATCCATATGTGAATGCTTCCTGGATTTTAAAATGAAAATGAAAGCATACAAAGGCCAAAATTCTAATGTAGTGAACTCCCTATCAAGGTAACATCAGATGGGACTGTCAATTGATTTGTTGACCACAGAATAACGTGTTTGGACTTCAAATGAATATGTAGACCACTTTACTTCAATAATTCTCTCCTCAAATTTTTTTCTTTTTGGAATTTTCGTACCATGCATTAAATTGTTTGACTATTATAAATCAATAATTTCCTTCTTTTAATTAAAGAGGATAGCACATGTTAAGATTAAAATTGAAAGAATATATTAAATATTTTTGCCAACATATGATTTTATAGAGATCGAGATCACTATGATTAAGAAATTATTCTATGAAACCGTCATATTTATATTATAATGATTACAATAAATATTTCTAAGATATAACCAAAATTTCTTAACTACATTTCCAGTTGAATTTTAATACATTAGATAATATGATTTACATAAGTTTATATAGGATAAATTATACTGACTTATGAAATTTCTAACAATTATACGATTTAATTGCTTGGAGACTCGAGCATCGGTATTCATTTGACTGCATTATGATTTTGTCATTGATGATTAATAACTTTGAATTTTACGTGTGTAGTATGTAGGCCCAAGTATTGCGACAACAGCCTCTTTACTTAATTATTAAAATCCATATGATTTAATTGCTTGGAGACTCGGGCATCGGTATTCGTTTGACTGCGTTATGATTTTGTCGTTGATGATTAATAACTTTGAATTTTACGCATGTAGTATGTAGGCCCAAGTATTGCAACAATAGTTTCTCTACTTACAAAAATTCATACGATTTAATTGCTTGGAGACCTAGGCATCGATATTCATTTGACTGCGTTATGATTTTGTCATTGATGATTAATAACTTTGAATATAGGCATGTAACATGTAGACTTGGGCATTGCGACAAGACCCTCTCCCCAATTGAATTTTTGTACTAGTTTGTTAAATGTAGGTAAATGTTACTATCACCATAAGCTATTCTGAAACGACCCTTTATGAGACTGATGGTTTCTATTGACTAAATCACACTTCATGGGTAAAAAATTATGCCAGTATTATTTATTTTGAAATTACCTTAAAAAATAGTTAACAAGTAAAACCCACGTCTCTCTCCATTTCTAAGATTTTTATAACTTTTTTTTTTTTTGTTCTTTATTTTTTGAATATGAAAAACACATTTAAATTTTAGTTTGGTTGTTGGTTTGAGATAAATTCAAATGTATTGAGAGTGTTTATGCATTTAGGTCAGGTGGACAATTCTAAGCCCCATGCCCTTTCACTTCTTAGTTTTTAATTTCATTTTTGGTTTAACGGCTTGATGAGTTTTAATTTGGGAAATTACATTTTATATCCTACAGTTGGTAATGTTTTCACATAACGACCATTAATTTAAAAATTGACATTTAACTCCCCAAAAATTTCGGACAAAATATACATTACATGTTTCACACACTGACTAAGCAAGTTAATACTGTTTGAACCATACTACATACACAATTTTGCTATTTACGAGAATCCTCGGAAATTTAAAGAGTAAGTACAATTTGAAATACTTTACTTAAGCCAAATACAAAGTAAAAAACATTATAATTAGATTAATACGAGGAGATTGAACTATTGAGGTGTTTTGAAATTTTTTTTTTTTATTAATGGCAAAAAAAATTTCACGAGGGGATAAATGTTCTAGTTTTATACAAGGAGGAGGTTATGTGCACACCACATGTGGGTTCTGAGTAATTTCCCCAGTTGATTTTTTAAAATGGTCGTGATGAAATAGCTTTTCATCAAAATGTTACAATTCAAATACCAACACTGGTTCTCATCATTCATCCTCTACAGTAACAGCTCTGCATTTGAATTTGCATTTGCATTTGGTTGTTATGAGGGAGAAAAAGATATTTTTACTTAAAAAAAGAAAAACAAACAGCATCGTCAAGTATCACCTTATCAACACAAAAATATCAAACCTACACCATCAGAGGAACTTTGCAATTATAAATGCCAATCTTATGAACAAAATACTCCTACAAACATAGCCCACCACTCGTCCATGAAACATATTAACTATAGCAGACTGCAAACTGGGGAAAAAAATCTACATGTATCCACGCACGTTTGATGGATTATATAACAAACCCACAATACCTAACCACCTCAAATTGCTGCCTGCTTCTCATTCTCAGCAACTAATACGTATATATTTATATCTCATGACCACAGCTAATGGGCTAACCGCAAGACTTACATTGCAATATCTAAATTAATCAAACCAACAAAAACGAATAAGAAATTCAATTACATATAAACTCTTATCATAATTTACACAAATCTTATGGATGCTAACGCACTCAAGTACACAAAACCTAATGTACAACAAGTTTGAGCTAGGTTTATATCAAAATTTTCCAACTGAGAAGGGCACTTTGGGCGTAGAATGACCTTTAGATCGAGAAGCACCACTAGGGACGCTTGTGTGTATAAAAATATCATTTCATTATACTCTAATTCATATCTAAGACAAAAGCATAAGTGTTAAAATTTTGAAAAAAAAAATAGGAGGACAAAATCTGTTAATCTTTAAAAAAAAAATTAGCAAAATAGCAATAAAAATTGATATATTATTTTTAAGAAAAATTGGGGGAACATGATGATTGATGCCCCAAACCTACTACATTCATCATTGGGTAAAAGGAATAGAATGAATAGAAAACTTTGACATTATTTACCCAAAATAATTTCTCTTAAATTTAAACTGGCAATTTTCACTAAATAAAGGGAGTTTTCTATTGAGAGTGTTGGCAAAAGCAAATGCTTTCACAAACCGTTGTATTTCAATTTTCATCCAACTGTCTGTACAATCACATTTGTATTTTTCTTGGGTGCAAAAAAAGTGCTTCTTTCATTATTGCAGATAATGTAAAACAATGTTTGGTTTCATCCCCAAAACATTACCGTAACAGGAAGCTCAAAACAACCATTACCAAACAGGATAGACTTTTCTTCCACTTCTCACCCACACTTTCTGTTATTTCGCGATCATTTCGTTAAGTATACGACGTGGCATACCATTAGCCACTAAAATTGACCTCTCATCTACGGCACCAATAAAAGTTCATTGATAAGATTGTCCTAATATATTATATATTTATTTATACCAAATAATGTGACAATAATTTTCATGTTTTAATTTAGGCATGTAGCATGTAGACTTAGGATAAATGTTACTATCACCATAAACTACTCTGAAACGACCCTTTATGTGACTGATAGTTTCTATTGACTAAATCACACTTCATGGGTAAAAAATTATTCTAGTATTATTTATTTTGAAATTACCTTAAAAAAATAGTTAACAAGTAAAACCCATGTCTCTCTCCATTTCTAAGATTTTTATATTTTTTTTCCTTTTTTGTTCTTTATTGTCTTGAATATGAAAAACACATTTAAATTTTAGTTTAGTTGCTGGTTTGAGAGAAATTCAAATGTACTAAGAGTCTTTATGCATTTAGGTCGGGTGAACAATTCTAAGCGCCATGTCCTTTAACTTCTTAGTTTTAAATTTCATTTTTGGTTTAAAGGCTTGATGACTTTTAATTTAAGAAATTGCATTTTATCTCCTATAGTTAGTCCTGTTTTCACACAACAACCATTAATTTAAAAATTAACATTTAACTCCCCAAAAGTTTGTCAAAATATACGTTGTGTTTCACACTGACTAAGCAAGTTAATACAGTTTGAACCATACAACATACACAATTTTGCTATTTAGGAGAATCCCCAAAAATCTAAAGAGCAAGTTAATATGAGGCTAGTGAACTATTTTGAATTTTTTTTTTTTTTTTATTAACAGCAAAAAAAATTTCACGATGGAGATAAATGTTCTAGTTTTATACAAGGAGGAGGTTATGTGCACACCACATGTGGCTTATGAGTAATTTCCCCAGTTAATTTTTTAAAATGGTCACGATGAAATAGCTTTTCATCAAAGTGTTACAATTCAGATACCTACACTGGTTCTCATCTTTCATCTTCTCCTGTAACAGCTCTGAATTTGCATTTGCATTTGGTTGTTATGAGAGGGAAAAATATTTTTTTACTTAAAAAAGAAAAACAAACAGCATCGTCAAGTTATCACCTTATCAACAAAAAAATATCAAACCTACACCATCAGAGGATCTTTGCAATTATAAATGCCAATCTTATCAACAAAATACTCCTACAAACATAGCCTACCACTCGTTCATGAAACATATTAACTATAGCAGACAACAAAATGGGGAAAAAAATCTACATGTATCCACGCACGTTCGATGGATTATATAACAAACCCACAATACCTGACCACCGCAAATTGCTGCCTGCTTCTCATTCTCGGAAACCAAGCTTTACCACATCAAACTATCATCTTATATGAACCACAATGCTGGTAGACATAAAACAAGGCTCCACCCCCAAGAATTCAATTCAAACGATCTATCCAAACCAAGAGCAGCAAATGCTTAAGCCACCTGAATTTAAGAAACTTGCAAGATCCAAACCAAATACAAGGAAATGACAGATTGCCTTTTTGAAGCCTACAAAGTCAAATCAGCAAACTAAGAGCAATCATCTATTTAATTATTTTTGAATGTTACTAAGAACAATCATGAGTTCCAAGGAACGATAGTAAAAGAAATTGTTAAAAGAATGATGTGGTAGCAAGATCCAATCTGGAAAACCTGAGCAACCAAGGCACGTACATGCACAGCAGCTTGTGTGATGGAATGGCACACCCAGGATGCCCACTCAAACATATTCACACCCAGAATATATATATATATATATATATATATATATATATATATATATTCCAAAATCACCATTCCTGCTCAAGCAGGCACAGCTCCCATTCTGGTCTCCATCAATCAATTAGAACCTGTCAAAATTTCCAAAAAAACAAATCCTAGAATCTAAAATTTCCACAACGGACTTCTTACTCATAAATTAACTTCTCTGTGAACACAACACCAGGGCCATAAGCATTGTTAACACATGCTCTGCACTTCAAAACTTACACTCTATAGTCTTAAACAACTAATTACAACACGACAATGCACTAATAAAGCTCAACTAATATAAAAGGTGGATTTATCCATTGGCATAAAGGAAAAGAAAAAATGTAATTAGCCCATTATGTAACCCTATAAAATGTGAATGTTTCTTTTGCATAACAACCATCTTTCTCGTGCATGTTACTGGCTCCAACTACATATTGATATAATAAAGAAGCTTTTGTGAACCTTTGTGGGTCTTGGGTGGCTGGAAGTTGGGTTTCAGGTCTTTACAAGAAATTTTTTAATTAAAATTACACAGGAGGGAAGTGGAACACAGGAGGGAACACAACCATTTTAATTAAAATTACAACACCAAAATTAATGCGACACCACACACACAAGATCAAATAAGGGTAACAACCCTGCCAATCACTAGCACGTTTGGTACGCCGGAATGGACTCGGGAATGGAATCATCATTCCTAAGTCCATTCCATTCTTTTGTTTGGAATAACAAATATAACAAGAATGGTTGCTATTCCCACAATAAGCAGGAAGTCATTCATTCCCATAACCTAAGGAATGAGATCCATTTCAATGAAATGAGACTAAAAAAATTAATAAATAAAACCAAACATATATAATATATGTTATATATATAAATAGATGTATATAATATATATATATGTAAAAATAACTATATATTATTTAAATGTGTATGCATAAACCTACATACATATATATAAAATAAATGTGTAAATAAATATACACATAAAAAATATTTATATATATGTATATATGTGTGTGTGTGCGTACATTAATATACATACATGCAAACAAATAAGTATATATAAAAATAAATATATGTATATACATATATAAATATATGTAGGTGTATACCGATATATATACACACTCATACATATATATATATATATATGCAACTAAATATATACAATAATTGTATATTTTTATGTTGCCTTATTTATATGTATGAATGTGTGTATATATACATACTTAAATACATATATATATATATAATTAAGTATATAAATATAAATAGAATGTAATTATGTAAATAATTACATAAGATATTTAAATTTATATATAAATATAATTACGATAAAAATGCACGAACATAAATATACATATATGTATTTAATATTATTAATAAAGTTGAATTGTTAGTTGTTACCAAACAAAAGAATAAAATGGAATAAGGAATGACCATTACTGTTTCATTCCCACCTTAACTCATTCCTTAGTTCATTCTATCCCAGCACACCAAATGTGGTCTAAGTCTATACTACTAAAACAAAATAACCGTGAAAAAAAGTGACAACCAAAAAACAGAACGAGGGGGAGGGGGGGACAAATAAATGACTAAATTGATATGTATCACGATAAAATATATCAAAACCAAAAAATGCACTAGCATTAACCAGAGTTGGAGTGAGACAGAATTCACACAACACAAGAGAATTCAAAAGAGCGCATTCAGCCATTTCAATTACGAAAGACAGACAACACAAAAATTCATGCAAAACCTCAAACAAGTGATCAAAAAAAGGCAAAATTCACCCAACACGAGAATTCAAAAGAGGGCACACAGCCATTTCAATTACGAAATACAGACTAACTGTACCCAAGATGTAAAACACAAATTCATGCAACACCTCAAACAAGTGATCAAAGAAGGGGTAATAGTCATCACTAAGTCTCTACCACTAAAATAAAAATAAACATGAAAAGAAAAAAGGACGAAAGCAAAAACAGGGAGGGGGAGGGGGATAAGTGACTGAATTGATATGCATCAAGAACTACAAAATGGAATAGCTTTAAACCAAGTTCTACCCTGAGACTTGGACACTAATTTGGTACAAGTGCTACTCACCAAAGGAACCATACCAATATGAACTCGTGTATCTAACTCGAACAGATAGATGAGTTGACCAAAATGACAGCTCAGGAACCAAATGTCTCAGAAAGTGTGGAGACACACAGGCGTAACCAAAGGAATATATTCATACATCCATGCATACACACATGTATATATATATATATATATATGACCTCATATCTGCCAATGTTTATCTGATATTTAATGTCCCAAATTATTTAAGTGTATTTATATCAATGGCTGATAAATCAGACGTTATCTTGCACGATAACAATAAATAAAAAAAAGGGTTAATTACACTTATCTCCCTTAGAGTTTCTGACAATTACATATAGTACCCCTATAGTTTCTGAAATAATACTGTCCCCCTTCTGGTTTCAATGTTGGTATCAGATTCTCCCATGCCGTTGTTGTCCGTTAATTGACTTAACGAAAGTTGATGACATCAACATAAAAATAACATAAAATGCCCATTTTGTCCTTACAAATAAACTCTAAAAATATATACCCCAAATCTCTCTCTCTCTCTCTCTCTCTCTCTCTATATATATATATATATATGTATATATATACATGAAATTTCTAAACATAATTGTAATAAATAACAAATTCGAAATCAAATTCAGTCCACAAACTGATTTAACATAAGAGGAAAAAAATTGACATCTTGGAAAAGCCAAAACACATTACAAAACCCATCGTCAAGCAGTGTGGTAATGCAGTAATAAGGGATTTCCTTTCCAGTTTCATATAAGCCTTCTTCACCAATAAAAGATAGTGATAACCTTTTAAGTTTTTTTTTTTTTTTTTAAGATAAGTGCATACACATTGCTTTTGAAATGGCAAAGCCTTGATTAGTGTCATCATTTTCCAAGGTCACAAGATCAAGCACCGTTGGGTGATCAAGTGAATAAAACTGTATTTATCAATTATCAACCCAGTGAACATTGTATCTATAGGAAAATAATAGCAAGCTTTTTATTAAGCTTTTTTGATCAATTCACCATTAAAAGTATGGAAACCAAACTTTAAAATATACTAATTATTATTTTTTATCATCAAACAAAAATAGAATTTTATTAAAGAGATAACAATTACACCCAACATATCAACATCATCCTTCACCTTCTAGACAAAACAACCATAAAAGAATAGAACAATTGGCAAGACACCAACTGAAGCAGGAAATTAAGAGAAAAAAAAAATGGATACCAGAGTAGATAACAAAATATTTGATGAACAAACCAGAACAAAACTATTATAATCAAAAGCTTCTTACTGATTATCAATTAATAATATAAATCAATAGAAGATGGAACACATCACCGATTATCAATTAATAATATAAATCAAAGGCATCTTTCCGTTAAGGTGGCATTCGGTTAAAGAATAAGGCAAAACGATTAGCCCACATCGAACCCAAATTGATTACCCCAAATCGACCAGCCCATTCATACTCGGCATGATGATGCCTACACCTGAACGATCCAAGGTGGCGCGTGTGTGAGCACACGCACTGCTTCATCTCTCCACCACTACCATCACCACCTTGAATTGATCTTTGCCGGCTCACAGCCCCTTCGGCTCTCGCCGCTGGAGTCATAATAGACCCCAATCCATTGAACACCTAGGTAATACATCTACTATTCTAAGAAAGAAACGGTAGAGATTGAACAACCAGGAACAGAGAAGGAGAGGAAAAAATAGAAATGGTAGGGATTGAACAACCAGGAAAAGAGGACGAGAGGAAAAGATAAAACCCTATTGACCCTCTCACTCTCTCAGACCGTTTTTACCTCGAGAGATATTTTGAATATAATATTATTTTTTTCTGTGATGGATATTTTGGTAACTTAAGTTTTGTTGTTAATGTCGTTACTCTGTGAATTCTAACAAAGAGATAGTGTTATTTCAAAAAGTATAAAGAAAATTTCTGTAATTATCAAAAATATCAAAAAGAGAAGGTAAGTGTAATTAACCCTAAAAAAAAGTTGTCTCACCCCTAATTTCTGTCAGACAAACTGGCTGGCAACCTTTGTACATTATATGGTCTGCCCTCTAATAATTAATATCTAAGAAATTACTAAATTTTAATAGTTAATATTTTTTTGTAGAACCAACTTGAATCCACAGTAGATATTAATACTTATATTACTTAATAATTAGTAAATTTTTAAATTTCTCATTATATTATTAATTATTAGAATTAAAAAATACAAATAAATATGTTTCTGATAACTATAGATACAAGTCTTTGGTCGCTCCTAGCCACTGAGAGGAAAAATAAATGCAAGAGGGCCAAAACGTGTCCATGTGATGGTTATTCTCTTTCTCTTTTTGAAGTTGAGTAGACAGAATTTATGTACTTATATAATCAATTAAAATCTAATAAAATTATATTTAATTAATTATGATGATTGGTAATTGGTCTACTTTATTCAATCCATATAAGTTTGATTATTATTTAAAATTTTTATTGTTAAATTATGTAGACAGTGAATTTAAGTCTACGCATCAAGCATTTATAATAAATCAGAGCAGAAAAAATATAAAGGATAAAATGATAGCGAAAAAATTCTCATGAGGTAGAAAAACTCACTCACTATAAAAGAATTTACTAATTAATCAAAATAACAACACAAGTTTATATAGAGAATTCCCAAATAACTAACATGCCACATCCTTCTAGTTCTCATGTCAAATGTACCATTATCAATATACATGACTGACATAAGAAATATTTTGCTTGTCACTTTTTAATAATGTATATGGATGTTAAAATAAGATACAACACACACACACACACACACACACATATATATATATATATATCAAGTTAGCATGAAAAACCTAGTGTTTATTCTTAAAGCATATTTATAGACATTATACGAAAATTTAAAAAAAATGATAATCATAACTCTTAGATAAAACATATATCATTAAGTTCAATCTAATGTTATGGTATATAATCATTAGTTTAATAATCGAAAGTACAAATTACTTAGTTTTATGGTTTAATCAGTCTGCTTCAACGAACTCATTGATTTTTAACTTGGAAACTTCTCTGAAAGTTATTCACACAAATTTTATTTCAGACTTAACTCCAACTCCAAAGCTATAGACACACAGTGGAACTGTAATTTGGCTTACACATATAAATAAATCCATACCACAGACTAATTCATTACAATAAGATAGAGAAACTTATTATGAAATACAAAATACTAGCACCAAACAGCCCCAGAATGCATGAGAACCATGTAGCTGCCATGCTTTACTTCATTTCACATCTATGGTTATGGGTTCATTCTTCCATTTATCACCCGCTAAGGTGATCCTGGAACGGGGGGAATAGGCGTCCGAATTTTTGGCTCAAATAATCCTGTGTTACGCAGAGGGAGAAAGATTGAGAAAATAATAAAAATAAATAAATTTGCAGAAGACTACTTGGAATAAAATCAGATGAGAGATTGTACTTACTAGGAAAGATGACTAGTTGTCGTGTAGCTATGGCCGGAGAAATGAAGAGAATGAAAATCAAGAAGCAGAAAATGATGAAAGAAGTTAGAGAAACAGAAGTCTTGTTCAACATTTTGCTACTATATATGTTGATGAGAGAAGGATGGTTACTCCAACCTCTTTGCTGACACTTATATAGACAATTGCATATTATATAGAGAAGGGATGTGGAAGGTACCTTTATCGTCTACAATAGCTATTTTGTAATTGACTTTAAAAATTTAAATCATTGCTCAAGTGAAAGTTGCATGTTGTCATCTATTTTAGAAATGTGAGTTAACAATCTCTATATATAAATTTTTTTATCAGCGAAATTAGTATGTTATTTTAGTAAGTGTAAACAAATTATTGTAAAAAATATGTGCGGAACAATGATAAAAAAATAGAGACTAGATCTTGTTCTAACATAGCAATGTTAATATTAATATATATATATATAAGAGTAAAATGGAAATATAAAACTTTATTAATGATAGAATGATCTCCAATTAATATTACATCCTAATTATAAAAAATAATTAGAATCCTAACACAACATGAAAATAATTTTTAAAAAAGTTAGAAACGGAAAGTTTTAGTTACGCTCAAATTTGGATAATTCAAAATCATTAAACAACTTTAAAACAAATTACAAAAAAATAGGATTTTCTGTGAAAAATTATTGATGAAACAAAACTTTTATGGAACATTAAAAAGGCATTTTTTGAGCCCTAAATGATGAATTGAACGTGGTGTTTTTGGATCTAATATGGATTTGTTGGCGCCTTTTTGCGTGTCTCTCAAAATACTAATAAGTTACTAATTAAGTTTTTGATGATACAATTAGGGTAAAAATGCTTCGTGAACTAGTTTTACATCAATATGAGTCCAAGTATTTCAAATAAAAATCAGACAAACCAAGGGGAAATTAATATGCTATGTAGTGAACGCTCCCATCTTGTAACATCTGAGATGGGAATTATCATTTTTTTTTTTTTTTTTTGGAGAGAAAGAGATGTAAATATTATTATTGAGAAGAAATAGACCGGAGAATTCTTATTATAAATAATTCTAACTTCTTAAATATTTACCTTTTCATGTAATTGTGTGTCAAATTATATAACTAATAAACATTAATAATACTCTGTTATTTGAAAAAGCAAAATTTAGGAAATAAACTTATAAAATTTAGCATTCTTTGCTTTATTTTCTTCTGTAAACCAAATAAACTAATCTTCTAATCACCACTTGTTAAGATTTAAATGTGAAGTATAAATGAAATGTTTTTGTAAAAATATTGTTAAGAATGATGTCACTATAAGTAAAAAAGTACTCAACATAATTATCATACTCATATAACCACCATCACAATAAATCAATAACTACTTCCTTTGTCCTATATTATTTACCATTATTGCTTTCAAGATATATTGTAAATATTTATTAATTTAGTTTTCAGTTGAACTTAGATACATTACATACTTTGAAGAATAACGCTACTCATTAAGAGTTCGTTTACTCATCCCATAAATTATCAGATATATATTGAAGTGATTAGATTAAATAAAACTTCTGTCTTTAAAAAATCTAATAAATAAAAGTTTCACCAAGTTTCACCAGCTGTCAGTAACATTACCTTATTTTAATTAAATGCATGTTTTTTTTTGTTATATGAATGTGAGCAAATTAAATACTTATTCCTTCAAAAAGTCAATTGTCAAAACAATGTGAGATGCTAAGTACATTTTAAAGGTAAATTTTTCAAGATTAGTTGCTTCTCAATTTCAAAAGAAAAGAAAAAATTTCATAAAAGTCAACAAATGTCTAGGCATGACTCTCATTGAGGACTTCGGCATTAATAGGTTGTGATTGAAAATAGCGCCTGCATGATTCAGTCATTGTGCCTTTGGCAGACATCAAGTCTTCTGCGCACTTTAAGTCCTTGCCGAAAAATAAATGGCGGAGGGCCCATGTCCATCGGAAGGAGGTTCCGTTTTCTTCTTTTCTTTCTTTAAAGGAGAGTTTATAGAAATAAAACAAGAAATACGTTTGAATAAGATTTTCTTACGAAATTTGGATAATTTATGTTAGTGATTTTTTTTTAAAAGATCGTATTTTTTTTATATAGTGTTTGTTGAGTGAATATTGAGTCATGTGATTTTTTAGTATTAGTCATGAAGTGAAAATTCAAGACATCTCGTATTTATAACAATGTCTGAAAAAAATGTACAATTTCAAATTATGTGTTCATGCATGTTATGCATTTTTATCAGAGACATACCTTAAAATTATTGTTAAGTTTAGATATAAACTTTATTTATAATTAATTTGACCTTAAGTCAATTTAATTTTGAGTATAGGTTAATCTTCTTTGAAAAATTAATTTTTGAAAAGTTCTAAACTTACTTTATTACTTTATAATGGTATTTCTTGAAAAATCGTGCTTAATACAATCGAAAGCCAAAGGTCAAATTAATATCGTCAGGTCGAAATTTAACGAATGTCACTTTATTTTGAGGCTAGTACAAATGAGGTGATGTCCCAACTTTAATCAGCCCCCCACTAGTAGATGATAGAATTGGTCTTCCGAATTAGTTGGCCGAAGAACCGGATATCGAGTTATAAAAAAATAAATCATTACTCTTTCTTTGGGCTCTGTGCTCACATTGTTGTGGCACACAATGCCCATATATTTATAAATTATAAAAAGTCTTATTTAAGTAGTGCTAGTGAATATTCTTTACTCAATTGACGTGAGTTCAAATTAATCTACTCACATCATTGTACTAAAAAAAAACATCTTTCAATTGCTAGGCACATGAGAGATTGGTACTCTTATAATTTTTTTCCCATTGGTTTTAAATATTTGTATATATAAAAAAAATGTTGTCTATTTTAAAAATATGACTTGGCAATGTTTATATATATATATATATATATATATATATAATATTTTAAAGTATGTTATTATATGAAGCGTAAATATACTATTGTACAAGATATGAATCCATATGTGAATGCTTCCTGGATTTTCAAATGAAAATGTAAGCATACAAAGGCCAAAATTCTTATGTAAATTCCCTATCAAGGTAACATCAGATGGGACTATCATTTGATTTGTTGACCACAGAATAACGTGTTTGGACTTCAAATGAATATGTAGACCACTTTACTTCAATAATTCTCTCCTCAAATTTTTTTCTTTTTTGAATTTTCGTACCATGCATTAAATTGTTTGACTATTATCAATCAATAATTTCCTTCTTTTAATTAAAGAGGATAGCACATGTTAAGATTAAAATTGAAATAATATATTAAATATTTTTGCCAACATATGGTTTTATAGAGATCGAGATTACTATGATTAAAAAATTATTTTATGAAACCGTCATATTTATATTACAATGATTACAATAAATATTTTTAAGATATAACCAAAATTTCCTAACTACATTTCCAGCTGAATTTTAATACATTAGATAATATGATTTACATAAGTTTATATAGGATAAATTATACTGACTTCTGAGATTTTTAACAATTATACTAATCTTTCTCACTTTATTTGACAAATTACAAATACTTTCTTGCAGTTAAATTTTTTTTTTCAAAATGACAAAATTGTCTATTTTTGTAATTTTTGTATACATTTTTTCAATTTTGATCAGTTTTTTTAATTTTTTAATAAATATTAATTAAAACTATAAACTTATTTTTATATAAAATAAAAATAACTCTTTAAAAGAAGTTTCAAAAAATTGGTCAAAATTAAAAATATGCAAACAAATATATATACATATATACCGATTTTTAGAAATTGATCAATATAATTTCAGAAATCTCAATAAAAAACGGTGTATTTATAAGAAACTTTCAAAAAAAAAAATCAATATAAGTTACCGTGAATTTTTTTTGGGTCTTATTCCTTCAAAAGTTGAAATTGTCAAAAGTGGTGGCAATGCTGATGTGATTGCCATTACAACCAAGCATGTTTGACAAGCAAACTACAACATATTTTATGATTGGTTTGAAATCTTGAATTGGTTATGTGATTTGGACTCAGATTTTGTCACTTCCACAAACGTACATTTTGGGGCAGGCACTTGAAAATTGTTTCCAAAATGCAGTAGAATCCAAATATACAAACCAGGCTTTGTTTGGTCCCGCTTTCGGCTATGCATTTTACATTTTGTCATTCAGAGTTTATGAAAACATGAGAAAGGTATTATTTGTGGGTGTGACCGAATAATAAAAATATTATTTATTAAGTTAATAAAATATTCACTTTATATCCACTTATAAAGAAGATCTTACATTTTATGTTTATGAAAACATGAGAAAGGTATTATTTGTGGGTGTGACCTAGTAATAAAAACATTATTTATTAAGCCAATAAAGTATTCCCTTTACATCCCATTTATAAAGAAGACCTTATATTTTATGTCTCTATAATATAATCCTAATAAGAAATCTAAGACCTATAAAAGTGTAATTACAAGAAAAATCTTTTGTTTATATGATATAATCCAAATTATAAATTTAATGACAATAAAAGTCTAATTTCACACAAAAGTCTCATAAATGCTCCCAAAAAAAAAAAATCAATTATGTAGCTATATGTCTAAACAAAACATGAGTGGTTATTTTGTATTCCCTAATTTATATTTTTGTGAATTTCAGTACTCGAATATTTTTGATTACATAGTATTCTATTGTTAAAGTTTTATTCAACTTATATATTTCTTTTAAAAATCACATTTTTTTTATTAAAAATCTTTTTCATCTTGCATCTTAGGAAAAAAAAATCACATTTATAGTTGTCGCTTTAGGTCTCAAATTATCTTGAGCTAACTCTGAGTTCCCTCTGCACTGATAATTGACAGTTAGAGTTTAAAGGTTGGGCTTGGCTGTTATGAAAAAAAGACTTAGTCTGATGTACATAAACTGATGCAGAATATCCCTGACTGATTCATAAAAAAAATACATGATAAAGGTGATAAACTTTACGCGTTTTGTGAAATGAAATATTTTCACAAGATGATTTTCTAAGTTGTGGAAAAAGCTCCTCATGAAAGTGAGGCGAAACCACAACTAATTTGAAGCTCATATTTTTGGCTGTGATTGAAAATTGGTGCCAACTAAGTCAGTCATTGTGCCTTTTACAGACCACAAATGGTACAAGTCTTTGGTTGCCCCTAGCCACCGAGAGGAAAAATAAATGTAGGAGGGCCCAGTATTCATGTGATGTGACTAATTATTCAGTGTGACTGTAATGTCAATTTTTCTAAAACTAATGAGTAGTTTCTAAAATCAATTAAAATCTATGTTTTTTTTCCTTTTTTTTTTTTTTACTTTGAATTTGAGTAGACAGAATTTATGTACTAATATAACCAATTAAAATCTAATAAAATTATATTTAATTAATTATGATGATTTATAATAGGTCTACTTTATTCAATCCTTATAAGTTTGATTACGATCTAGGAATTCTTATTGTTAAATTATGTAGACTGTGAATTTAAGTCAACGTATCAAGCATTTATAATAAATCAAAACAAAGAAAATATAAAAGATAAAATGATGTATAGAAAGAAAATTCTCATGAGATAGAAAAATTCACTCACTATAAAAGAATTCACTAATTAATCAAGATAACAATAAGAATTCTTAGATAGTAATTAGTTAGTGATTAACTGGTATCCCATTAAATGTTTGGAACGCGAACACTTTTTGAAAGATTGGAAGTATTTAGGGTGAAGTCATGCAATTAGATGAGGCTACCATGAAATCTTTGTCCTTTGATTGTGGTAAAATGTTGATCAGGACTTCATGCATGGATTTGATTAACACGGTAGTAAAGTTGAATTATAAAGGAAAGTTTTTTCCGATTAGAGTGACTGAATAGCAGCAAATTGTTAGAGTTTTTAATATTCAAAATTCCTGGGTTTGCAGAGGATAACTATGAAACGGAGGAAGACAATGGTGTGGCAAAAAGTGGAAATGGCATCAATGACTCGGCCAGCCTGAATGAAGCAATAAATGAGGAAGTGGAAGAGTCAGAAAGAATCAGTTGCACACCGAAATCTGGGAATGCAAAGAGTTTAACGGAAAAACATTGCAACTGTTGGATATATGTATTATACATGTGTACTATGGTTTATAAATAGGACTAGGGGTTCTAGTATTATTCTAGTATATTATGTTTCCTTTTTCATTTCCTTACTCATATATAGTTTCTTACTTTATATATCATCTCAGCTCCTGTGTATAAAAGAGTTTCTCCTTGTAATATGAAACACTCAATATATATATATATATATATATATACACACACATATATACTTTATTCGTTTCTCTCATCTTTGTCATATCAGAGCCATCTTGATTAGTGGCCTCCACCATCCATTGCGGCTTGCACATCATCACCCTTCTCATCTGAGATTACTCATCCACTGTCTTAAGCTTCTGTCTACACTAAAACCACAAAACCGTTCTCCACCAACCCAGTTTCCAGACTCCACCAATCGGAATCCTAAAAACCCCCGCATGCGCACTCACGCGCCACCCAAATATTCGGCCCAGATTTGTGACGAGCTCCACACGCCACCACTCGCCACGTGCCAATCACATTGCGTCAACCCTAATACCACGTCATCACACATGTCATTTGGAACCTCTACGTCATACATCCAGACCCACTCTTGCCACGCCATCAAGTCCATGCCACCAGGCACGTCAGTAGTCCACGCGTTGCCACGTTATCAGACATGTCATCCAACACTGCCACATCATACATCCACGTCAGCACACCAGACCCACTATTGCCACGTCATCAAGTCCACGTTAGTAGTACACGTTAGTGACACGTGTTGCCACATCAATTCCACGTCAGCTGCTAGAAGCCACATAAGCCCTAGCCTTCCTACCTGTTTAACACCAAACCGGTTCACCGCAGTACTTTTCCATGGACCGGTTCAGTCATTTTTTGGGCATTTTTTGACAGGTTCAGATCGGTTCCTAGATTCTTTTGCCTTTCTGAATCCATTTTAGTGCTCGATTTTATTCAGTTTAAGCTTTATAGTACACTTTTATCATCCTTTACTATCATTTTCTCATAGGTTCTACACTATGGAACGTATTGATGTTTCTCATCCAATCAACATCACTCTCGATGGCTTAAACTACATTCCTTGGTCTCAAGCAATGTCTAGTTTTTTGCGAGGGCGCATGTTATGGCATATCTCACTAACCATATCACTAAGCCTCAACAAGGCAAGGAAGAATCTGAAGAAAAATTTCAGGAAAGCTTGAAGATTGGGATAGCAAAAATCACTAGATAATCACGTGGTTTCTTAATACCATTGTCGCCTCCATTAGTTTTCAATTTGGGCATTTCACCACAGCCAAATCAGTTTGGGATTTTTTTAACAGCTTACTACACCACAGCTGACCTCGCTCACTAATATCAGCTTATCACTACACTTCATCGTATGCGCCAAGAATTTAGAGAGTTCATTAATGATTTTCTTTCTCAAATGTATAAGCTTTGGGATCAATTGACACATTCCGAACCTCTATGGCGTTGTCATCATGATGCTAAGCAATTTGCTATTTATCGTGATCACCAACGATTGATCTATTTTTTGATGGCTCTCAATGATCATTTTGAACCTGTAGGGCATCTCTACTTCACCAACATCCTCTTCTCATGCTTGAGCAAGTCATTTCTGAACTTTTTTTTTAAGAACCTCATCTTGTCCTTCTCAAGAGCTCCTCTACAAACACAATTCTTGCCACCTTTCAGCCTCTCCAACACAAAGGCAGTCAATCTACCCAAAAGATCTGTAAGTACTATCACTCCTCAAGACATTTCTTATTGGACTGTCCTTTACGACTATACACATTATGTCACAAGTTAAGACTTGGACATTACCAGGATGACTGTTTCAAAAATCGTAATCGACAAGCACACAACCACTGGCAAAAAGGAAAATCTGGTAACCAGTCAAAATTTGGGTCTGCTGCTGCTTCTACCTCATTTTTTGTTACTGACCTTGAAACAATCCTTAAATAGGTTATTGGTTCTCCACCCTCCACCGCTATGTCCGCCATATCTGGTAAGTCCTCTTGGTACTTTGATTCCACTTGTTGTACTCATATGACTTCCAACTCTAGTATCTTCTCTCCCCACTCCTCCGATTCTCATATTTCGCCCATTCGCATTGTAGATGGCTCGTATATCTCTGTTAGTCACATTGGAGAGGTCTATACCCCCCATGTCTTTCTCCCTCACTCCTACCTCATCCAAAACTTGCATTAAATCTCATCTCTGTGGGTCAATTATGTGATCTTGGACTTATTGTTACTTTTTTCCCTTCTGGTTGTTGTGTGCAGGATCCACAGACAGGGAAGACCATTAGGATAGGCCGTTATATTCCGTTTCCTTATTCATTTCCTTCCTCCTATATAGTTTTTTACCTTATATATCATCTCAGCTCCTGTATATAAAGGAGTCTGCCCTTGTAATATGAAGCACTCAAGATATATATACATATATACTTCATTCGTTTCTCTCATCTATGTCAACAACAGCAATGAAGATGAAGATGTTGATGAGGCGTATAAATCTTTTTCAAATATAAACATAGAATGCGATGAGGGCTACGAAGTTTCATCTGCAGGTGGGCCGATCAGTATTTTAATATTTTAAGTAGTGCAATTAATAATGGGCTGGGTATTAACATTGAAGTGTTTCTAGGCCCGATCTCTAGGCCTGTCTATCGTAGCCCATTGACATTGATTTAAACCAAAAATCAAATGAAGGGATTGAAAACTCAGTGGGCTGTTTTGCATTGATGTAGACAGAATCTAGTGAGGTTAGCATTCTACAAGAGAGGCGAGAAACTAAAAAACTCGATAGGGCAAAAAAGGGTCAAATCGATAGGAGCTCAAGACCTCGTAGAAGGAAAAACAACTTTTTAGAAGAGAAGGAAGACAGTGTGGTGTTTAGGGCTGCTGCTGCAACTATTTCATTAACCATGTCTTCTAAATCCAGCTCAAAATCGACTAAAGTCATTCTCAATGAAGCTTAGGTGGCATGGGCTATTGCCAAGCTTTTGGGTGTCGAAGATGATGATAATTATCATGAAGTCATCAGTCGAGTTAGGGAAATGGAAGAGTAGGAAGATAGAATGGAGCAATTGGGGCAAAGACATTTTGTCTGAGCCTCGAATTGCTTTAGGGGTTTTTCATTGGCGTTGATAAGTTTTTGATGAAGATTATGACATGGAACATAAGAGGTTTGGGCAAGGCGGAGAAGGGAAGAAAGATTAAAATTCTGATTAGAGAGAAACAAGTCGATATGATTTCATTACAGGAAACCAAAAAGGAAAATATTTCGAGATTCTCAGTTCAATCCCTATGGCCGAACTCGGAGTTTGATTTCGTGGCTGTAGACTCTATTGGTTATTTAATAGGCCTATTCTGTATTTGGGATTCTTCAAAATTTTCAATGACTGCCTAGTTATGTGAAAGGAGTTTTATCATTATTTCAGGTACTTTTCTCCCTAATTTCAATTGTTCTATTGTTAATGCATATGCTCCTATGTAGCTGAAGATAGAAGAGTTTTATGGGGCATTTTATCGGGGCTCAAAAATAGTTAGGGAAGGCCTTGGTGTGTGGCTGGCGATTTCAAATCTACCAGGAATGGCTTGATAAATTTAAGTTGAGACAATGGGGTTTGCCTCATTCCCTATCAGACCATTGCCCTATATTATTAATGAAGGATGAAAAGGATTGGGGCTCCAAGCCTTTTAAATTCTTAAATGCCTGGACCTTTCACCTTGGTTTTCTTCCTTCGATAAGTAAAGAATGGAATGATTGTCAAGTATCGGACTAGGCTGGTTACAGAATTTTTAAAAAGCTGCAGTAGATCAAGAAGGCTTTAAAGTTATGGAACCCTAGTGTTTTCAGTAATATGGAGCAGAGATTGAAAGATGCTCAGGCTAAAATGCATGCTTTGGATTTAATTTCAGAATGCATGGATTTATCAATAAATGAAGTTTTGAAGAAGAAGGAATTGTTGGGTTCTTTTCAAAGTGTTAACAAAATGATAGAATGGTCATGGCTTCAGAAATCTCGTTTGAATTGGTCATTAAAAGGAGATAACGATACTAGATTCTTTCATTTGGTGGCAAATAGCAAATAAAGAAGGAATTCGTTTGATTCTTTATTGGTAAATGGTGTTGCCATTAAAGATCCCGTGGAACTAAAAGAAGCTATCTTGAAGCATTTCAAGTCCCAATTCTCTGAAGAATGGGATTCGAGGCCCAAATTGGGAGGACAGTTTAAAGGTGTTTTGAGCAAGGATGAAAGAAATTCGTTTGAATTACCCTTTTCTGAAATCGAGGTTTTGTAGGCTATCAATGATTGTGATGGGAATAAAGCATCTAGTCTGGATGGTTTTAACCTTCTTTTTTGAAAAAATGTTGGAAAGTGGTCAAAGATGATCTTATTCAATTTGTAAATAAATTCTACTCTAATGGTAAAATTACTAAAGGATTGAACTCTACTTTTATTACTTTGATTCCGAAAAATGATAATCCCTCTTCTCTGTCGGAATATAGGCCTATTAGCATAATTGGAAGTATATATAAGGTCCTGGCAAAAATTTTAGCTAGGAGATTGAAAAGAGTCCTACCAACTATCATTGGTGAATCTCAATCTACTTTTTTAAGCGGGAGGTTTATTTTAGACGATGTTTTTATAGCAAACGAGGTAGTCAACTGGTGGAAGAGAAATGGAAAGAAAGGTTTATTATTGAAGTTGGATTTTGAGAAGGCATTTGATAATGTTAACTAGGGGTTCCTTCTTAAGATGATGAAGAATTTGAGCTTTGATGATAAATAAATTGTTTGGATGGAAGGGTGTATAAGCATAACATATCACTCAATCCTTGTAAACGGGTCTCTTACAGCTGATTTTAAGAGTGAGAAAGGCTTGAGACAAGGGGATCCTCTTTCTCCGTTCCTCTTCATTATTGTGGTAGAAGGTTTGAACACTTTGTTCAAAAGAGCTAAAGATTGTAGCCTAATTTGGGGAGTGCAAATTGGGAGACGTA
The DNA here is from genome assembly GCA_008638375.1 of Nyssa sinensis. Taxonomy (NCBI): domain Eukaryota; kingdom Viridiplantae; phylum Streptophyta; class Magnoliopsida; order Cornales; family Nyssaceae; genus Nyssa; species Nyssa sinensis. The sequence continues at coordinate 12,878,522 of CM018038.1, forward strand.
ACCTATCCATTTCCCACCTTCAATTTGCAGATGACACAATGATTTTTGTAATGCTGATTGGGAAAAAGTCATTAATATCAGGAGAATCTTAATATGTTTTGAAGTCATCTCCGGGTTGAAAATCAATTTCCAAAAGAGCACCTTATGTGGAGTGGGGATTTCTAAATCAGAGGTATCGGAGTTTGCAGCTGTTTTGAAGTGCAAAAGTGATTCATTCCCTCTAAAATTCTTTGGTATCCCTTTTGCAGTTAGTCTAAGAAATAAAATCAGTTTGGTCCCTTGTAATTGATAAGATAACGAGGAAGATAGCGGGGTGGAAAGGAAAGTTTTTATCTTTTGGCGGGAGGTTAGTTCTTATCAAGTCAATCTTGGCTAATCTGCCCATCTACTGCTTATCTATCTTTAAAATCCCATGTGGCTAAAGAAATTGAGGGAATTAAAGCTAGATTCTTGTAGGGGAGGGGACGAATCTAGAAAGAAGTTTCATCTTGTTAAATGGAGTAAGCTACTGTTTTCTAAAGAAAGATGAGGCTTGGTGCTTAGAGATATATTAGTAATGAATAAATTATTATTACTCAAGTGGGGGTGGAGATTTAGAAAAGATAGAGATCTATTGTGGGAAAAAGTTATCTGTGAAAAGTATGGTTTTTCATGTAGTGCTTGGGTTTTGTGTGGAATGTCTTATAATAATAAGACCTCTAGAGTTTGGTTGGATATTCTAAAGCTTGAGAACTATAACTGTGCTTTGTTTAACTATTTTAAAGAAAATCTGCAATTATTGGTTACGAATGGAAATGAGATTTTTGTATGGAATGATCAGTGGGCTGGGAATTTTTCTCTCAAGTCCAGTTTTCCCAGATTATTTATATTGGCTAAAGAAAAGAGTCAATGCATGACTGAGTTCTTTCAGAAGATTAGTCGGCTTGAAGGTTGGCAGAATTTATTCAGGAGGAGTCTGTTTTCTTGGGAAGAAAATTGTCTACTTAGATTAAAGTCTATGGTTCTTTCGACCTATATTCCAAGGTGAAGTTATCCTGATAGTATTATATGGATGAAATCACCATCAGGTATGTTTTTGATTAGATCTTTCTATTGGTTTTATGATTCAAATCTTGGCCCAAAAGTTAAAGCTATGAATATAGTTTGGAAATATTTAGCCCCTCCAAGGATAAAATTTTTTGGTTGGCTTTCTTGGCATGGCTGAATTAAAATGGAAGATCTTTTACTTAAATGTGGAGTTATTAGTGATCAAGAATCAAGTTTATGTCAATTTTGTAAATTGGAGTTCGACTCTTCAAACCATATTTTCCTTCATTGTTATGTGGTGTGGAGAGCATGGGCTACTTGTTTAGATTAGTGGGGTTTTCGGTGGTTAATCCCTAGTTCATTAAAGCAAGTATATGACCGGTGGATGGGAACTAAGTTTAAGAAGAAGATTGATCTAATATGGAGGTCTATCCCGCTGGCTATTTTATGGTCTATCTGGAAAATCAGAAATGATGTTTTGTTTAATTGGGGTCATCCTGATTGGGAGAGTATTTATGATTTAATGATCACCAGAGTGGCTTCATGGATAAGGATTAAATTGGTTTGTTTGACTCTTCAATTGCTGAAATTATAGTGAAGGTCCAGCAACTCAATGTAAGCAGTATAGATCTATTGTGAGTTGATTTTCAATGTCATATGTTGTGGGCCAAAGCTATAAGTGATCTTTGGTTTTGATGGTCTGAGATTAATCAGATCATGGTCTTGGTTTTTGCTGATATGCTAGCTTCTAGTGGGTTCTCTATTTTATGTTATTCTTTGCCTTGGTTCCAGTTAAGTTGGTTGCAGGTGTGTTGGATAGCTTCATATATTTTTACTAGTTTTGGGTGGTTTATGTCTCTTCGTTGTTCCTCTTCCATTTGGTTGTTTTCTCTTGGATTTTGTTGGCTTATGATATTGTTCCTTGCTTGGAGCTCTGATGATTTCTGTAATTTCCTTGTTGATGTATCCTATTATGCATGTCTTGTACATCTTTTTACATCAATAATACTCTCTTTTTTACTAATCAAAAAAAAAAAAAAACACAAGTTTACAAACACAACTCCCAAATAACTAACATGCTATGTTCACATGGTTTACCGCTAATCTATTTGTAGAATTGTTCTTGTCGCTTGCCTACTCTATTGATTAGCCTTCCACAACAACATACTTTCATGATCCGCGAATCCACTATTCTTACGGTGTGCAACTATTTGTACAATGGATGCGCCTAATCCATTATATGCCTATTGTAAGACACTCAGGTTTATAAACTTTGCACGAGGTATTACCTGACCTTACACTCAACACTATATAGTCATATATATATATATATGAAGCTAAATATCTCTCAATTAAGTCCTGATTTCAAGATGCACCTAATCTACTATATGCCTATTGTAAGACACTCGGGTTTATAAACTTCGCACAAGGTATTACCTGACGTCACACTCAACACTATACAGTCATATATATATATATATATATATATATATAAAGCTAAATATCTCTCAATTAATTCTTGATTTCAAAAGCTTAGGGTTCCTTATTTAAAATATAGTAAGGTATTATTTATAATAAAATATGAAAAACCATAATGCACTTCGAAAAACCACTACAACAAAATGCACTATTAGCGACGTGCGTGGGCGTCGCTAATAGTGCCATTGTGCGTCGCAAAAGCCCTTTAGCAACGCACAAACGCGCGTCGCTAAGGCGTCACAAAAAGTGCCGTCGCTAATACTATTGGCAACGCACAAATCCGTTAGTGTCGTTAAAAGTGTCTATTAGCGACGCACAAAAAGTGTCGCTAATAATTGCTTTCGTGCGTCGCCAATAAAACCCAAGGGCAGATTGAGCGTCGCTAATACTGAGTATTAGCGATGCACAGTGGGCGTCGCTAAAGGTCCGTATTAGCGACGCTCAGTTTCATGCGTCGCCAATACTCAGTATTAGCGACGCACATTGAGCGTCGCTAAAAGTCAGTATTAGCGACGCACCTAATACTGAGTATTGGCGACGCCCACTGTGCGTCGCTAAAAGTGAGTATTAGCGACGCATCAAATTGCGCGTCGCTAATACTCACTTTTTAAATTACATTCTGACTTTTAGCGACACTATGGTGTGCGTCGCTAAAAGTGTTTTTTTTTTTTGGACCCTATCTGCTTTGTTTTATTTGTTGTTTTGTTCCTGTTTAAACCTGTATCAATCATCCATCCTGATATACAATATAATCCAAGCATTCTAAAATGAATATATTAAAAAATAAAAATACGTTCATATATATATATTAAACTAATTATGTACAATTGTAAAAGTACAATTCATCAATAAATAGAAAAATTAAAAATTGTCTCCAAAATATTACTACAGATGTCCATGAAAATAAAAAATAAAAATAACAAGTTCCGATGCAAAACATAAAGATGGCGCAGCAATAATCCCTGATCAATCTGAAATAAAGATCAAACAACATATATTAGAACAATTATTAAATATATATGAACATAGAATGTGAATAGTTTTTTTTTTTTGCATGCATAAATAGTAAGAACGACATAAAGTAGTATAAGTCTATTTTATCATTTGTGAGGTGTGTGAGGTGGTTTCGGTGCAGTTAGGCCGATATCCGGCATTTTGGTCTGTCAAAACCCAAAAATAGGCCTTTTTGAAGCTGAAACTTGCATAAGTTTCAAACCGGGCATCGGAACCGAGTGTCGTAAGTTCGTGCAAATCTATTTTATCATTTGTGAGGTGTGTGAGGTGGTTTCGGTGCAGTTAGGCCGATATCTGGCATTTTGGTTTGTCAAAATCCCAAAATGGGCATTTTTGGAGCTGAGACTTGCATAAGTTTCAAACCGGGCATCGGAACCGAGTGTCGTAAGTTCGTGCAAGTCTATTTTATCATTTGTGAGGTGTGTGAGGTGGTTTCAGTGTAGTTAGGCCGATATCCGGCATTTTGATCTGTCAAAACCCAAAAATGGGCCTTTTTGGAGCTGAAACTTGCATAAGTTTCAAACCGGGCATCGGAACCGAGTGTCATAAGTTCGTGCAAGTCTATTTTATCATTTGTGAGGTGTGTGAGGTGGTTTCGGTGCATTTAGGCCGATATCCGGCATTTTGGTCTGTCAAAACCCCAAAATGGGCCTTTTTGGAGCTGAAACTTGCATAAGTTTCAAACCGGGCATCGAAACCGAGCGTCGTAAGTTCGTGCAAGTCTATTTTATCATTTTTGAGGTGTGTGATGTGGTTTTGGTGCAGTTAGGCCGATATCCGGCATTTTAGTTTGTCAAAACCCCAAAATGGGCCTTTTTGGAGCTGAAACTTGCATAAGTTTCAAACCGGGCATCGAAACCAGTGTCGTAAGTTCGTGCAAGTCTATTTTATCATTTTTTAGGTGTGTGATGTGGTTTTGGTGCAGTTAGGCCGATATCCGGCATTTTGGTCTATCAAAACCCCAAAATAGGCCTTTTTGGAGCTGAAACTTGCATAAGTTTCAAACCGGGCATCAGAACCGAGTGTCGTAAGTTCGTGCAAGTCTATTTTATCATTTGTGAGGTGTGTGAGGTGGTTTTGGTGCAGTTAGGCCAATATCCGGCATTTTGGTTTGTCAAAACCCCAAAATGGGCCTTTTTGGAGCTGAAACTTGCATAAGTTTCAAACCGGGCATCGGAACCGAGTGTCATAAGTTCGTGCAAGTCTATTTTATCATTTGTGAGGTGTGTGAGGTGGTTTTGGTGCAGTTAGGCCGATATCTGACATTTTGGTCTGTCAAAACCCCAAAATGGGCCTTTTTGGAGCTGAAACTTGCATAAGTTTCAAACCGGGCATCGGAACCGAGTTCCATAAGTTCGTGCAAGTCTGTTTTATCATTTTTGAGGTGTGTGATGAGGTTTTGGTGCATTTTGTATAAATAATAAATCCACAAAAGTATATAATTTTAAAAACTTACCAAGGTTGTGAAGAGTCACGCTGTTGGCTGATCATCGTCTGCAAAAGAGTCTGTATCTCGGCATATCGCTCCTTGAGGCTATCTAGTCTCTGGCGCAGCACTACATTCTCTTGCTGAACTGCCTCCGTAGCTGAGTGTGCCCTAGCATCACTCTCAAAGGACGGTGTCGTCGACGCCATCCCAGTCCCTAAGCCACGCATATAGCCACGCCTCTTGCCCAGAACAGTCTCCCGTATCTGGTCATCGGTCGGCGGATCCTGACCCTCAGGTGTCGGCTGATCACGCAGCCGGACCATCTCCTCCTATAAAAACATAAATATATGTTACTACTTTTATAACTTTAGATTAATACTAAATTAGTAATACTGTAGCAAGTTACATAAAAACTTACATAAAGCCGCTGTGCTTCAGGCCCAGCCCAACCTTTATTGGGGTTGTAGTGCGTCCTGTGCCACAAATCAATGGGGCTGGGTGGTGCACCGGTGTCCTGGTCTCGCTGGAGCAAATAAATAGTAGCTTATGAAGAGTGATTTCATGAATAGATTATACAATAAGAACTTGATACATTTATTAACTTACCATATCATGCCTATACTGTACAAAAGAACGTGATCCACCACAGTGGGTCACCTTCTGCTTGCTTCTACTCTCGCTATTCTTTCTGCTTAGTTCCTACACTTGGCCAAAACAAAGAAGGTTAGTATAAATGATACTAATTTAAACCAGACAACAAAAGTAATTTGAACAATTTTTACCTGGAATGTATCACTTGCGAACCGGTCGCACAGTAACATCCAATCCTCCATCGTCACCCCCTTGTAGGGTCTGTCACGGGGCTCTCTACCGGCTGCCACCTCTGCCTCGTAGTGCATGTGAAGACGGTGTCGATAGTCCCTGAAACGGACTCCCAGGTAACGATCCACAGCCTTCGCTACGTGAGGTAGGTGGAGATCGATGTCAAACTTCTCCTATAAAGCATGTCATTGTCAAAACATTACAGCATTAGAAATGTTAAAATTTAGTTGAACACAATAATAAAAGACATACCAGGATCTGCGCATGAAAAGCCTATAGATCCTCATGAGTGACGTGACTCCAGTCAGTAATATGGAGTGGGGCGCGTAGTCGGCAAATGATGCCGACCTCTGTGATGAACTGTTGTGCCTACCTACCAACGGGCTTCAGCAAGCCCTTAGGTAGCTCAATCCGGAGTCGCGCACCCCCTGCTGCCTCCATCTGTGTCTGCAAACTCTGATTCTTCGACCTACCACGCCCTCGTCTAGCACTGGTGGTGGCCGAAGCTTTAGAAACAATAAAATAGAAACAATTAGTACCATATTTATATAAGCATTAATACAAAATGGAACTATCCATACCATCAATGGCAGGATCGGTCGATCCTACAGAGGAAGGGGAAGGGGTCGATGGGTCCACCGGGGCTGCGCGTCTACGTGAGCCTGGTCCAACCATATCTAAAACAAAAGTTTAAAAGTAAATTCCATTACATCATAAAAATTAAAATCCATTACAGCATAAAATTGAATATCCATTACACTTGATCTTACCACATGTAACACCTATTACAATTACTCATCTGAGTTTGTATCATCATCTGAACTTGAATTTTCTTCATTCTCGGTACAATACTCTAACAATATCTCATCATCAAAATCACTTTCCTCGTCATCATCATCATTAATGAACGTTGCATCCCTCGGATCTAATTGTGTGGTATTGGTGACGTCGGAAGCTACGACATGAATTGGTTCTACATCAGTTCTATTCAACCGATACGAACTAACATCTTCCTGATCATGCCGGACAACACCATCGTGGGCAGTTTGAGACTCTTCTTGTAGTGCCTCCCCAATCCTCTCCAACTCTTCATCTCCCTCGCCAACTTCTAGAACATCATAAACATTTCTAGTTTTTATTTTTTGGACAACATGCCAATCACCTCTTATTTTTGTGTCCTTCAAATAGAAAACTTGTTTTGCAACTGATGCCAAAACATACGGATCATCTTTAAATGCCGTACGTGACGTATTAACACTTATGAAGTGCTTATCAATCTGTATTCCAGTCTTCTTATTACTTACATCCCACCAATCACATTTAAAAATATACACAGAATGACCGTAACAATAATGCAACTGTATGATGTCTTTTAAAACACCATAGTACTCTACAGTTTGTCCTCCGTCACCATCTCCTTCAACAAGGACCTCGCTATTCTGTGTTCGTCGGATGACCTCACGTTCCCTCGTGTGAAATCGAACACCATCAACAATTAAACCAGTGTAGCGGGATATCCTTTGATCAGGACCACATGCCAAGGAATATAATTGATCGTACGCCTCAGGAGATTGTTGGTGGCGTAATAGCTTCATCTATTAATTCAGTACAAGTACAAAATTAATTGAATACAAATGCATTAACTAATACAATTACAATTAATTGAAACCTATTCTTACGTGATCTCCGAACCACTTTGGAAACAAATTTTTCTGTCTTTACTCCAGATTAGAACTTGATACATGTTCTCTCTGAAGCTCGAGCGTATGCTCACTGCATAAGATGAGATATGTTATATGTAACTTACATTTGTATATTAACGTAGTATTGCAATGATTTCGATAAACTTACTTAAAATATGGCAATGTCTCCTCGCAGTTGTTGAGCACGGTGTAGTGGGCTCTTTCCAAGTCTTGAGGATGACACCATTCATATATACGGGCATCTATTGGCCGCACAGTCTGATTAAACTCCGCAAGGCCAGTTCGTTGTTGCCCTGGACATCTATCAGAATTTTGCTCTTCACGATTAAACCTTGTCTCAATATCTTCAAGATGCATAGAGCAGAAGGTGAGACATTCTGCATCAATGTAAGCCTCAGCAATTGACCCTTCCGGTCGTGCTCTGTTACGCACATATTGCTTCAATGTGTGCAAATATCTGTTTTGATAATTAATCAGTTATAGATTAAAATAGTTAGGATGGATAGATAACACAATTGACAAAATTAAATGTACCTTTCTATTGGATACATCCAACGGTATTGGACAGGTCTGCCAATTTTTGTCTCATGAGGCAAATGCACCACTAAGTGGACCATGATATCGAAGAAAGCTGGAGGGAAAATCTGTTCCAACTTGCAGAGGATCACGACAACATCCCTTTCGAGCTTCTCAAGTACTTTCACATTCAACGTCTTCACACATAATTCTTTAAAGAAGCAACCCAACTCAGTTATTGTAGTCGATATGTGATCGGTGATGTAATAACCCGAAAAATTTTTTTTTTTATATATGAAAATTTTCCTTGGTTATTAAATTTTTATTATCATTATTATTATTAATTTTTTTATGCATATGTATTATATATATGTATGGTATGTAGGTGTAGGTGTATGGAATAAAATATGTGCATGTATGTGTATATATATATGTATATATATAACAGTGCATGTGTGCACTGTGTGTGGGTGCAACTGAACGGGTGTGTGTGTGAGGTGTCGGCTAAGTGTGTGTGTGTCTAGTGTGTGTGTGTGTAATGAGTGGTGTATATATATATAGGTTTGTATAGGGCAGCTTTGCATTTAATGCAAAGCTGCATTTGGGGGAAGAAAGCAGGGTGGCTGAACAGAGGGAGAGAAGTCAAGGAAAGGGGCTGGTGTGAGAGAGAGACGTGTGAGAGTGGATGTGTTGTGTATATGTGTGGTCTTGGTTGGGAGAAGAGAAGGAAAGAAAAACAGAAAAGCAGAGAGCGAGAGAGAGAAAGAGAGTTCTGGAAGGGAGTCTTGGAGCCTGATTCAAGCTTGGAACCAGAGGGTGAAAGAGGTGCACGGCTAGAGAGAAAAACCCAAGAAAACCGTAAGTGGCCCATTCTGTTTTGATTTTTTTAAAAGCATGATAATTACTTTAATGTATATGATCTTAGAGAGCATGTTGTAGGGTTTATTTTGTAAAAAGAATGAAAGAAAATGGTTAAGAAACGAGATAGAAAACTCTGGTTGCAGGTTTCGGTCATGGGAGTTGGGTCTTATCATTTTATGTGTAGAACTCAGTTTAAATGATGGGGAATGAACCCTAAGAGGTGCAGAAATACATTAGGATGAGAATAGGGGTTAAACTAGGACCGAACTGTCACAAAAATGAAGGGGAAAGAGTCGGCCGAAAGTTTGACCGAGGGGTTGACCCTCTATTTCGTGAAGATCTGGTGACTTGAACCCAAAACCAAGCTTAGATATGGAAACCTTGGAGGAAAATGAAGAGGATAGCATTTTGAAACCTTGAAAATCTCGCCGGAGACCAGTCGCCGGCGCCAGAGAAGGCGCCGGAACCCTACCGGAGGCTCACCGGGAAAACGGGAAAGAAGGGGCACTGTTCGGGTCGGGTCCGGGCTCGGTTCGGGTTCGGGTCGGGCTTGGGCGAACCGCCCCTGCCACGTGTCGGTCTAAGATTTTAAATTAAAAACCAAATTGGGGCTGTTTGGCTACGAAGTTAAGAAATTAGAAATTGGAATTAAATGAGAACAGGGATATCTTATCCCTGTTTTGGATTAGCCACTGTTTGGCTATCCAAATTGAGAATAAGGGTTTTGCAAATTACGAAATTGCCCCTGAACTTTCTGAAAATTACAATTCTACCCTATACTTTTTAAAATTCTGATTTGACCCCTCAGATTTCGAAAATTACACTTTAACCCTAAACTTTTAAGTAATTACACTTTAACCCACCAGAATTAAATATTAATAAAATAATAATTAAATTAATTAATTAATTAATTAATTTAATTATTTAAATATTCTAAAATAACCCGGAGTCCAAATGGGACAAGTCATTAGTGTATTTTGACTATCTCGACCATTCTGAGACCAATGGTGAGGTCTGTTTTACGAGACAGGGCCCCGAAAAATAAAAGACCCGTAGTAACCTTTAAAATTACCAAAATGCCCCTAGATTGAAACACAGTCAAACGAACTCCGAATTTAGTAAACAAATAGTGAAACTTTGTTATCTCGAGCATTCCAGACTCAACCGTGGAGTCCGATTTGTGAAAAGAGGTCACAAAATGTAAAGACCCGTGAAAAGTGCAAAATGACTGTTTTGCCCTTTTGAACCCAGATGTCCGAATTGAGTTCTACGAGAACCTAAACTTATTTTCTTCGACGTCCTAGACTCAATGGCAGAGTTTAATTTATCAGAATAGAAACCTATGAATTAAAGACATAAAATTTGATGAATAGCATAAATTCAAATGACAATAGACTGAGTTAAAATTTATGCTTTTAGGGACACTGACAGGACAGGAGAGGGAGATCTGACCTCCTGCATTTTCATTGACCAGTTCAGTTACGTATTGTGTACGATCTTTTAGGGTTGAGACTAACCCGACAGGTATGGTGTTTTGCTAATGTTAGAAATGAAGTTAAGTTAGGAATGTTCTGTGAATGACTGGAATGACTTATGTGTTTATGTGGAATGTGTTTACTTAATGATTTAGAGTTGGTTGTTCACATGCTTACATGTTACTTGCACTTTATGAAAATTTAATGAATGATGAATGTGAATCATGACATGTGTTTAAGTTGATTATATGAGATATGCTTGCATGTGGAATCAGCTAATGATTTATGTATTATTGTCTCGAGCATGTTATATTGTGGAAACCATGTTTCATTGAGATTGCATTGGCATATTGGCATATGGTGAATCCTTTGAGAACATGGCGTGGGTTGAGCATGTGGTGCTATGCATTATGAGGGTGTAGATCCTGTGGTGAAAAACCCAAAATTGGCCATTGCATTGGTACTCCGTGCCATCGGGGAGTACCCGTAAACGAGACATGGGTGGGGCATAGAGTTGTGCATGGGTGCGTCATGCATGCCATTCATATATTACTGCGATGCTTTGAATGACATTTAGATATAAATGTACACTTTGCACATGCCACGCCTTAGCTTTATTTCTTGCATTAGCACTTCATCATACCAGCAGTTGAGCTGACCCATTCGTGGGCAACATTTTTCAGATGAGGATACTCCAGCTACTTAAGACCCAGTGATACTTTGATAGGGTGAAGCATTTTGTATATTTTTGGTCCGTGGGACTTATATTTTGTAATGTAAGGGCTTAAGCCCGAATGACCTATGAACAATGCAATTGTGAAATGCACTTTATGTTATTTTATGTATTGATAGGAATGGATGCATGTTTAGTGAATTTAATTACTTTTGTCCTTTATTTATTTTATTTTTTGTCTCGTCAGTCGCGCCTCAGGTTTGCAGAAATTCGGGGCGTGACAGGTGAGATACCCGCATAGTGCAACTGGAAGAAGTAGTTGTAAAGGACATGACAGTCATGACTCTTCAATCCGGATATTTTCCCATCTATAACATTTACACACCGAGATATATTCGATGCGTATCCATCTGGGAACTTAACCGATTTAAACTACTCGCAAATCCTCATTCTCTCTGCGGATGATAACGTATACTATGCAAGAGGCACGATATATTTATCACCGCTACGTATTAAGTGCAGCTCTTTCCTTATTCCCAGCTCCTGCAAGTCCAACCGGGCTTAACACTATCTTTTGTCTTCCCTTCAATGTTCATTATAGTTCCCAGCACATTATCACATATGTTTTTCTCGATGTGCATCACATCCAAATTGTGCTTCAACTTAAGAGTCTCCCAGTACAGCAAATCAAAAAATATGCTCTTCTTCGTCCAATTTAAGTCCACATCAGTACGCTTCCTCTTCTTACTACCCGGTATCTTCCCAAACCTCACTGGTTGGATGACTGCCAATTGTGCTAACACGTCTTTGCCAGACAACAATGGAGGTGGCAATCTGCGCTCAATTTTTTCTCGCGGGAAGTGAATTTTTTTTTTACTTTTCGCGCCTAATTACAGTGTGCGTCGCTAATAAGCACTTTTAGCGACGCACAGTGTGCGTCGCTAAAAGTAAGTTTTGTTATAGTGAACTACTTTCGTAACCAATCAAAATTCACATTTGTAGGACTCGTGTTCGGACGAACTTGGGTACTATTCAAATAACTTGCCTACAAGAATTCAACGCGACACAAAGTTTCATGCTTTCATTTAGATGAATAGCTCATTGTTGTTTGTACCTTTGTGTCATATTAAATAAAACATGTTTAGAAACAATTTTAATTACTCATAAGGGTCAGATTTAGCATATGGTTAAAATTAAACTTCACCAAGTCCTTGGAAAAATCTAACTTCAATTCTAAACTTTTTCAATCCTAAGGTCATGTACCTAATGTGTAATGTGTGATATACATGGTAACAATACCTTGGATTGCACACTTCTTTTGAATTGATCATACTTGCGAGACTTCTTGAGTCTTCAATTTAAGACTAGAAATATTCGCATGACTCAACTTAACTTAATAACTATTAATTTAAAGAATTGCAACTTTTAGAAAATAATTCTCAACATAAAAATTACAAGATTTTTCGTTACAATCCCCCTTTTGAAAATTCTTGACAAAACATAACCAAGAAAATTACAACAAATAATCATGTTACATTTCTTCAATCCGAAAAACAAAAGAAAAAATTGTAGTCCTTAGATCACCTATAAAATACTTACACACAAATTCATGCATAACATATGTTAGGAAATTTAAGTTACAATAGTTGTGAAATTTTTTTCTTATTACTGTATGTGTTCGCAATTCATTCTAAAAGTCTTTATTGAATCTATAATTATTAGGATAGATTAAAGTCTCTCTCTTCCTCTTAGCTAGTGCAGCTTGGTGAAGTTGCAGTCAGTTTTCTTCTTGATTCTTCTTTGCCTTGGTGTCTTTAAGGGAGGTTGGGTCTTTCCCCTAATTCAGGTTTTTAGCCTCTTAATCCAAGTATTTCTTCCTCCCTTTTGTGGTGCTCTGTCAATTGTTGAAGCTTTTGGTGGATTGTGAGGCATGGGTGTAATGGTAAATTCCCCTCTACTGGGTGTTGGTTTTCCCTTGTATTCTCATTTGTTTCTCTTTGGGTTAGTGTTGCGTATAATTTTGCTTGCCTCAATGTGCCAACCTAGTTGAGATATTGTTCAACTTGCTATGATGCTTATCGCCCTTCTTTTCTCCTTCCTTTATTGATGTTTATGATTGTACTTATTGTACTCTATTTTCATCAATAAATTTCACTTTTTGCTAATAAAAAATTTCTTTGCTCCTTGAAGACTTGATCGTGCTAGAATTTCAATTACAGCTTCATCTACCTTTTTTATTTAATCAGTAAAGGGAAAAACTTTAATGATGCATCAAAATGTACAAGAAATACATGAGGATAACATCTAAAAGAAAGAAGTAAGAGAGGGAAGATAGGGAAAAGTGCTAAAGGCATCATCACCCCAGCACTTCATCCCAACTAGGTTGGTATCAAGAGAAGACTAAATCATATGCCAACACCAACTCGGATGAACAGTTTCGTCTATCTGAAGATGAACATTATTAATATATCTTGATTCTTCAAATCTACAATGAGAAAGGTATAAACATGCATACATATCATGCATACATGTTAAACACTTTTTTTGAATGTGTGAGAGTAATCTTTTACTATTATAAGTCTCTTTGGAACTTATGTTTAATTTTCTTTTATCAACAAAAAAATATATTTTATTGATGAACTTATGAATACAAAAGCTACATCAATAAACAGGAAAGTACAATGGGTATCAAAACTTTATCCCAACAAAATTGGCACCAAGAAACCAATCATAAATCACTAACCCACAAAACACCCAAAGTTTCAACCCCACGGCCAACACTTACAATACCAAACTAAGAGGGTGGCGAGATATATACCAACCTAATAGCCTCAATTGCCCACCGAAAAAGAAAAAATAAACTAAAACTCAAGCCTTCCACCTTTTTTCTTCAGAACAACCAGCCCTTTGTAATGTAGGAGAACAAGCTTGCCAACCCACCTCCATGTGACCTTGATCACCACTACATAGTTTAATTGAACATAGGTTTGAAGCATATATCATTAAGTTCAATCTAATGTTATGGTAAAATAAATTACTAGTTTTATGGTAAAACTAGCCTGCTTCAACTGATTTTATTGATTTTTAACTTGGAAACTTCTAATGTAGAACAGGTTTGCGAAAGCCTTTGAAGAATAATAAGAACGTTCCAAGAAAAAGTATTAGTAGATGCAGAGTTGATCAGTCTCGTTTTTGCCACAAGGCCAAACGACTTCGTTTAGACCTCCAATTTAACTTTTTTGTCATTTATAATAATTTTTAATTTCGCAATTACTTTATTTCTGAATTAACTTCTACTTGCAGCTATAGTTTCCTAGTATGATAAAGTTTTTAGTTTTCTAAAAAGTCTCACTTTTTATTAATTTTAGATTTTTTCCTCTTTTTCACAATTATTATAGTTTCCTAATTGTAATAGGACTTATATAAGAAATATGTAGATTACTATTCAGATTAATAGTAGTCTTAGCCTACATATATATATATATATATGATGTAATTTAGTCTTTATTATCCAGATTATTAATAATATATTTCTGTTTAAAAATTTGGGATTTGTTCTCTTTAGATGAGAAGTCTTCTATGTAACTTGTTTTATAAGGAATTCAACGTGTTTGATTCTTATTCACGTTCTGCACTGCGTTAACTTCTCTGAAAGTTATTCACACAAATTTTATTTCAGACTCCAAAGTTACAGACACACAATGGAACTGTAATTTGTAGAAGATTAATTGGAATAAAATCATATGAGAGATTGTACTTGCTAGAGACGAATAGTTATCGTGTAGCTGTGGCCGGAGAAATGAAGAGAATGAAAATCAAGAAGCAGAAAATGATGAAAGAAGTTAGTTAGAGAATCAGATGTCTTGCTCAACATTTTGCTACAATATATGTTGATGAGAGAAGGATGGTTACTCCAACCTCTTTGCTGACTTATATATACACACACTTGCATATCTATAGAGAAGGGATGTGGAAGGTACCTTTATCTTCTACAATAGCTTTTTGTAATTGACTTAAAAAATTTAAATCATTGCTCAAGTGAAAGTTGCATGTTGTCATCTATTTTAGAAATGTGAGTTAACAATCTCTATATATAAATCTTTTTTAACATGTTATTTTAGTAAGTGTAAACAAATTATTGTAAAAAATATGTGACGCAACAATGATAATAAAATAGCTACTAGATCTCTTTCTAACATAGCAACATTATATATATATATATATATATGTGTGTGTAAGAATAAAACGGAAATATGAAACTTTATTAATAATAAAATGATCTCCAACTACAAAAAATAACTATAATCCTAATACAACATGAAAATAATTTAACGAAAAGAAGAAAGCAGAAATGGCAAGTTTGAGTTACTTCATGGGCTATGCCATTAGCGCAACAACAAATGAACTTACATTGAAAAGAAGAAAACATACTAGATAAACTTACATTGAAAAAAAGAAAACAAACCAGATAAAGACTGAAAAGTCGGATTTAAAAATTGTGATTAAGGGACAAAAGTATATAAATAAAAATTTGGGAGAAAATCTTATAAAAAAACTTAACAAATTTTGGGAGACAAAATTTTAATTATCTTAAAAAGGTTAACAAAATTAAATATATAAAAATTGAATTTCTCAAATTCTCGGGCCTTAACTTACCCTTGGCTCCACCAATGCCTGGGACAGAAGCTTGAAGGTGAGTTCTTGATTTAAAAGCGAACAAAATGAAACATGACTAAGAGTTCCATCAGTGAATTAAAGTGAGACTCAAATTTGAATTTGAGTCAAAATTTTTTTTAAAAAATATATCTCTAACAGTAAACTCAAATTCATTTTTATTCAAACTTAAATCCAAATTTATAATAATTAAATACTATTCATGAACTGTCGGAAAGTATCAAATTCAAATGAGGCTTTTACTCAAATTTGAATGCAAATTTAACTTTCAAGAGATGGAAAAACTTCTGTCGAAAGTTATTCATGCAAATTTTATTTCGGACTTAACTCCAGAGTTACAGGCCTGCAATGTGAACTGTAATTTGGCTTACATATATAAACAAAGTCATACCACAATTAATTCATTACAATAAGATAGAGAAACTTATTATGAACATAAAACATACTAGCTAGTACCAAACACCCCAAGAGAGTGCACCGAGCCATGCAGCTGCCATGCTTTATTTCATGTCACATCCATGGTTATGGGTTCATTCCTCCGTTTATCACCCGATGAGGGATTCGTGGTCTGGGTGTGTTACTTCCAACTGGATCGACTGTGTTATGTGGAGGGAGAAAGACAGAAATATTAATAAAAATTGCATAAATGCTCTGTTATGTGGTGTGTATGCGTGTGTGTGTGTCTGTCTATATATATATATATATATATATATATATATTCTTTAACACAAAGTGACAGATTGGACTTACTAGATCGTTCAGCTATGGCCGGTGAAATGTAGAGGATGAAGATGAAGAAGCAGAGAATGATTAAAGACGTAGGAGAAACAGAGGTCTTGTTCAACATTTTGCTATTATATATGTCGATGAGGGAAGGATGCATGGTTACTCCAACCTCTTTGCTGACACTTATATAGACAATTTCATATATAGAGAAGGGATGTTTATCTTTTACAATAGCTTTCTTGTAAAATTGACTTTAAATCATTGGTCAAAATGAAAATTGTTGTCATCTAGTTGAAAAATGTGACCTCTACGTATATATATGTTATTATAGAATATATGAGTCCGGTCCTGTGTGCTTCAAATGAAAAATGGCACAATGTGTTTGAACTTCAAATAAATATAAGTATTTTTATCAGATTAGTTTACGAGATTACACCCTCTGTCATAATTATTTTTTAAAATTTAAATGAAGAACAAAACATATTCATTATAAAAATACCATTGACTTATTATCCGGTAAATAAATTCAGTATACTAAGTATTTTCCTTTCTTGAATATATGCCTTTTTGAATCTCATAATTGTGTATGGAATTATATATAAATTAATAATACACTAACATAATATATGAAACCCAAAATTTAGGACAAACTTATAAAATATAGCATTCTTTACTTTATTTCCTTCTTTAAACAAAAGAAAATGATCTTCAAATGAGATCGTATCAAAATTTAAATGAGAATTATTAATTAATTATTTTGTAAAAATAGTCTTAGGAAAATAATCTTCTAATTAGCATATATTACAATTTAAATGAGAAGTATAAATTAAATATTTTTGTAAAAATATTATCTTACAGAGAGATTTATGTCACTATAAGTAAATAATTATTCTATATAATTGTCATACTCAGACAACAACCATCACAATAAGTCAATAACTACTTCCCTTGTCTTATATTATTTACCTACCTTGCTTAAAAGATATATTATAAATATTACTTAATTACATTTCAAGTTGAATTTAAATACATTATATACTTTGACTTGAAGATTAGTTTTGAAAATGCATGTTTTTTTTACATGAACGTGAACATATTAAATATTTTTTCCTTCAAGAAGTCGATTGTCAAAAGACTCAAAACAGTGTGGCGATGTGATTGAGTTTCTTGGACGTGAAGGAAGGGCAATGTTGGATGCTTAGTGCATGTTTGGCCACGTGTTAGGATATTTAAATCATGTTTAAAATTTGCTTCGGATGTTAAATTATTAATTATTCTAAAATTTTAAGTTATTAAAGAATAAATTCAATAATATGTATCAAACTATTTTAACATGAACGAATTATGTTTTCTCGTCTCTCTTATTTTGTCAGACTAGTTCAAAGTACATTTTGAAGTTAGATTTTCCAAGTGCTTTTCAATCTCAAATGAAACCCAAAAAAGACATAAGTCAGACAATTTGAAAATAATGCCCACATGAGTTAGACATTTTGTCTTTGACAGATGACCTAGCTCTAGTCCCCTTTTTTTATAAACAAGGAGAGAAATTTTATTAATGTAAAAGATAGTACAAGTAATACAAGTTCAAAACATCAAAATTTTAGTGTAAAAGACATCATGAAAATCAAGTTTTCATCCTGATCAAATTGGCACCACGCGATGATCTAATCATTTGTCAGCATAGAAATCGAAAAAAGAAAGACAATATCCAGAATTGGCAAAACAGTAATTGATCTCCCAAAGAGATAAAAACCAAAAAACAATACTATAAGATCCGTGAACAAATAATTCATACAGTGTCAAATTCCAAAGAAGAAGACTAAATAAAATATGGGGTGCATATATAGAAGCCAAATACTTGCTCGCTCTTAGTCACTGAGGTTTTGTTTGGACGATTTGATAGAGGTAGGATTGGATAGGATATAGTTGAATCGAATATAATATAAAATTATGTGAGATATTGAATATTGCAATCTAGTATTTGGAACTGACTTGGATAAAAGGCTTGGAAATGTTGTTATATTTCATTTCTATATTTGGGTGCCTACCAGATATAAGCTTCGGATATAAAGTTCGGTTTTCAAAAATTATTTTTATGAAAGTTATTTAATTGTTTTTCAAATATATGCATACGAGATATCTAAAATTAATATTTTATTCACAAATCAATTGCAAAATCTAATAACCATAATCATAATATTTTAGAATGTGATTGTGCAAATATCATTCAAAACATAATATAGTTTCTCATTTTCGAGACGACTTAAAAAACAATCATGGTCTGTATTGCTAAGAATCATCCAAATCAATAATTACGTGTATATATATATATATATATATTATAGTCCATTTATTGATACAAAAAATACATTAAAAAATTTGGAACATATCAAAAAATTCTGAACGATGAAAAAAAGAAAAAAAATATAATTTTTTTAACTTCACTCTTCGACGTCTTCGTTTCTCTAAATTGCAACATATACTTTTTTTTTTTATGACATGACATTGTATTTTTATTCCAGTAAGAAGAAATAACTCTAATACCACCACTCTCTTGAGATAAGTTATATCTCACCCAGGTGAGATACGTTATATCTCACCCATAAATGGTTTACGGGTTATAAATATTCAATTCAATAAAAATACTAAACATGGGATATGATAACATTTATCCTATCCAACTCTCTTATCCTGCCATTCAAATATGGCCTGAGGAAAAAATACATAAAGGCTAAATGGCCCATGTCCATTTTATTGTTGGTTTTTTTCCCTTTATTTTCTTTCTTCTGAGGAGGTTTTTTAGAAATAAAACAAGAAACACTATTGCATTAGTTTTCTTTCTTTTCCTAGTTGGAATTTGTTGTAACTTTCCACCCAAAATCATAACACAAAATATTTTTTTCATTTTGTTCTCAAAACAAGTTTCCCTCTGCCACTAAACATAAGAAAAACATTTGGTTCACCCCTAAATCAATAAACAAGAGCAAGTACATAAAAACATATTTTTGTTACCCTTTAGGGGGCAACCTAGTTTGTTGGTGGGTGTATTACCTATAGGGCCAGTGACATTTCAGATTCCTTCCCTTCCAAATGGTTCGCCTGACCAAGGGGTGTTGGGATTGGAACCCCGAGTTAACGCACCTGGGGTGGGTCCGATGGGCTATGCCTAGATAATGGTTCCCGGTTATAAAAAAACATGTTTTTGTTTTTCCTTTATAAGAAAACACTAGAAGATGTTTTGAGGTTTCTCATTCTTTTCCATCAAAGAAGTGAAAACTGATAAAACACACAAATGCAACTTGTTGTGGATTCTAGTTCTAATGGATCAACCTTTTGGAATGACCCTCATACTTACCCATAAATAAAGGATGAGTCTTTTGGATGGGGATTTCTGTTGTGCCATCTTTACCCTTTTTTAGTGTTCTTCTCTGCTCAAAAGGTGATTTCAAGTGACCGACTTCTAGCAAGTTCAGGCTTTTTGCAGTTTTCCTTAGGTTAGATTTCTTCTTCACTTTTTTAGATATATTTATTCTCCTCTCTTCTCTTCCCTTTTCATTTTTAAGTGGCCGCTTCAAAAGTCCAAAATAGACTACGTTCCAATGAAAATGACTTCGATAGGATTGACCCCCTTTCGACAAGAAGTCCTGAGGTTATGGTAGTAGAAAAGTTTAAGGATGTAGACTGTAATCCTAACCATATGATGCAAAAGGGTTCGGATAAGAACCTCAAATCTAGTAACATAACTCAAATGGGCTATATGTTGTTAGGGTACTCTATGACATTCTTGAGAATGTCACATGCCGAATTCTTTCCCCATCAAATCATCCCTGGAACATTAGGCCCAACAAAATCTTTGTTTATTAAACAGTCGTTCAAAGTCAAGTTTTGATTCCCTTTTCAACCCTTTCTGAAACAATTCAAAATCGGGTTTCGATTCCTTTTTTGAAACATTTCTTCTCTTTTTTTAACCTTTGCCCTACCAATCTTAATATCAATAGTTAGATATTGTTGATAGCCTTCTTAGTATTAGCTCAAAAATAAAGTAAATTTGGCTGTAAACCTCCTTAGGTGTGGTATGGATCTGAAGAAAAGGGCAAGAAGAACTATACTATATGTCTTTTGAAGCCCGATTTAAGTTCTTGATGAGTGTCATTGGGTAGAACTCTAGCTTGTGTACAACAAAGCATTAATATATATATATATATATATATGTCATGCCCCGAATTTTCGAGAACGAACCCGGGGCGCGAGAGCAACGAAACTAAAACAAAAGGAAATAAAATGAAATACAATACAAGACAATTAAATAGATACATACAAGCATACAAACCTACATCTCTGTCAATATACATACAACATGTCATTTGGGTTTAAGCCCGTACATCACAAAATATGCCTCAAAGGCCAAATCTTCTTCTAAGGTCATGTCTCCTCCACTCGGCTAGACTTCCCCGAGTCTCAAGCACCTGGAGCGTCATCTGAAAATGGTATCCCACGAATGGGTCAACTCAACTGCTGGTATAATACAATGCTAATGCAAGGAACAAAATTAAGGCGTGGCATGTGCGAGTGTACATTCATTTCTACATGCCTCCCTAATCATTCATTTAATGGAATGGCAATATACAAGATACATCCATACAACTCTATATCACATCCATGAATTAATATGATGCAATGGCAACATGCATGACACACTCATGCAACTCTATGCCCAACACATGTCCCACTTTACGGCTCGCCTGCCGACAGCCAGTGAGTATTGCCATTGGCTAGATTTTGGGTTTTTCACCGCAGGATTTACACCCTCATAATGCAATTGCACCGAAGTGCTCAACCCACACTATGCTTTCAAGGAATCACACTATGCCAATATGCCTTGATTCCATCGTGCAATAGTGCAGTCTAAATGAAACATCTTTTTTCACAAACATATGTAACATGCTTTAAGTAGTGTATCACATTTATAGCAACAATAGCATTTAAATCACAATACTTCATCCACAATTCTACATGTTATGCACGATCACTCTCAACACTTACACAATCCACATATTCATAATCTTAACAATCCTTCCAGAACATAAACCACGTACAATACCAACACAAGAAATAAATCACAGTTCCCACAGAATAACAAAGAACACGTAAACACATAAACAATTAACTCAAGGGTTCTCAAAGCAATAATTCCTATGTGATCTTCTATCAGCAGATAAGCATAAGAATTATTCAATCAACATGCAAGTCATTCCTAATTTAATCCTATTCCTTACTTAGTAAAGTATCATACCTGATCGGGTTTATCTCAAACCTAAGAAATCGTGTCCACTATGCAGTCAAACCAACCAAAGAATACTCAGTCCTTGCACCGTATCTGTCTAGAAAGTCAAACTGCTTTCCCCTCTCCCTTAGGTGTCCCTAAGATTCACAAAGTATGTCTCAGTCTATTGTTACATGAATCTATGCTATTCATCAAATTTATATCTCTTTATGTTTGGTATCTCGTTTCCTTGAATAGACTCTACCATTGAATCCAGAATGCCGAACAAATTCAGTTTAGGCTTTCGCGGAATTCAATTTGGACATCTGTACTAGAAAAGGCAAAACGGTCATTTGTACTTTCACAGGTTTTTACTTTCGAGGCCTCCCGTCACAAATCAGACTTCAATGTTGAGTCCAGAATGCTCGAAATAGTAAAAATTTACTATTCTTTTATTTTAATCTGAGTCCGTTTGACTACTCTTTGACTCAGGGATATTTTGGTCATTTTTAGTGTTTCTACGGGTCTTTTAATTTTTTGGGGTCCCGTCTCGCAAAACGGACCTCACCATTGGTCTTAGTAGGTTTAAGATAGTCAAAATACACTAATAACTTGTCCCATTTGAACATCAAGTTATTTTTCAATTATTTAATTTAATTAATCTAATTAATTAAATTATTCAATTAAGTATAATATATATATATATATATATATTTTGTGCAATATTCAATGGGCGCGTACTGGGTGGCACAATAGCCATGTGTCACCCTCCCCTCCAAAAGGTCCTGAGTTCGATCCAAGGGTGTTGTGCACCCTTTTAATTTTATTTTATATATTAACTATAATATATCTATATATATATATTTTGGTGCGTGTTAGTTACCACAGTTGGTAACCGTCCCAGTGGTTAAGGCTTGGTTTCCCCCTTAAGGTTCCACGTTCAATTCCCTAAGGCCTCAGTCCCCACTTTTCACTTATTTTTCTTTTTAAAACCCTTTTTAACCAAAGCTCAGGCCCAACCCCCATGAGGCCCAATGATAAAAAAAAAAAAAAAAAAAAAAAAAAAAAAAAAGAAGAAGAAGCCCAATGACCAAAAGGAGAGGCCCAACCTCAAGCCCAAGCCTCAGTGCCTTCGTCCCTACGGTTTCCCGGCCAACCTGTCGCCGTCGTCTTCGGCCACGACGCCAGACTGTAACCATCCCTTTTTATTTTTCTTATGTTTTTTACGTTGGTTTTTCATAATTTTTACACCGATTAATTTCTGTAATTTTAAAGATTGATTTAAAGCCAGTTTTGGTCCCAACCTTCACCAGTTTCCGCCACCCATTTCCCCTTTTTGGCCACTGGCCGTTTTTCCGGTGACCTGGTTTTTCCTATTTTTCAGCCCCTTTTTCCCACTGTTTTGACTCACATATATTCCTAAAATTTCTCTGCACCTAAAAGGAATAAATTCTCATAGTTTAAATCACAAGTTAATACATAAAATGATAACTTTTCAATTCTTCACCTAAACCTGCAACTACATATTTTTAGGTTAATTCTTAACCATTTCAGTCGATTCCTTTTGCAACGTAAACCAAATTTCATGCTCTACAAGATCCTAAAATAAAATCTAGCTATCATGCTTTCTAAAATTAAAAACAAAACAAGACCCACCTACTTTTTCCTGAGTTTTCTAGTTGCTGTATTCTCCTCTCATCTTCTGTTCCAACTTCTGGTTCTTCTCTGAACCTCTCAAGCTTCTATCTTTTCTATTCTGATTTCCTTTCTAACTCAAACGTACACATGTATATATGTATATATATCACAACCGACCCTTCCATCTCTCTCTCTCTCTCTCTTCTTTCTCTCTCTAGATGCAGCCTTCCTTGACTTCCCATTCTGACCCATTTAATTCCCCTTTTCCCTCTCTCAGCTTTTCACTTAATGGGCCATTGATCTTTTGCACCATATATACATATAATATAAAACACACACTCATTACACACACACACACACACATATATACATATTCACTAGATTCCGAGTACGTTTACATACACTGATATTTCATGATCCACACGTACACACGTACATACCCATGCATGGAAATGCGTGCGTGGATGCATTACGAGGCGCGGTCCTAAGTCACTCGGGCGTCGCCTGTACTGACTGTATAACTGACACTATCCATTTCCCAAAATCGCTCGGTTTACATGATCTCATGACATAGAGCTTTAACAACTCGTGTTACAACCGCTAGTACACTACTCAACCGGTCTATGTGCTATCCCGGGTCAGGGTATTTCAAATAGGACTCTACTGTTTAAAACGAAAAATTTATCCTCAATTTTCCATGTCTCTACATCCTTCCCCCCTAAAAGAAACTTGTCCTCGAAATTTAAAAATACATCTCTCGACAAAGTAATAAAAGATCAATGCAAAATGCATTGTAACATGTAGACGTGCAGCCTTACCTATGGATCACCCATCTCTCCCTCAGCTAGGCGATGTGGAATGCATTACCTCCTCCCATTACCATCTCCCCCGTAGGCTTCGCCTCACTAGGGGGAGTGTAGCGGCGTACAGACATCTCGACACTCCCTGCTAGGGTCTGGTGCTGATCCCATCTGTAACGACTCACTCCACATGGCACAACATATAATAAAATCCTCAAAACACATTGGCTCATCAACACCAACTTCTTTCAAATCCATCCAAGCATCACGACTCACCTCAATAATTCAACATAATAATAAAAACAAAGGAAAGTTCTCACTGTTCACAAGGATACCTCAAGGTCTCTCACACATGTGATGACATTTAACTAATCTCAAATCAAGCCATGAAATCATCTAGTGATTTATCACAATGGCATCAATACTCATCATCTGTACCACAATGCAATTCCATAACCTAGTATTTTCCAAGCACCCTAATTACCCACTAGGATATCAACAGTACAATCTTAAAGTAAAGCTATCATCTCCCACCTTAGTCTATATATAACCGAGACTAAGTGTTATTCATTCATAAGGACTAGCCTATTTATTTCAAGCATACTTATATCAATTGGGTATTCGGATGTAGAAAATGTAGTTTATATACTCTAATTATGAAACTTAAGCAATGTATCAGGGTTCAACAGAACAAAACATTAGTGAAACTCTTCACCAATTTCAATTATAAATATACATTCCTCCTTACATATATGTAATCAAAACACACATACATATAACCATGTTCCAGCATCCTCTTATACATGCATCAATAACAATCAGTCTGTGTAAAAATCATAGTCGCAGTACAATAACAAGTACTGAGCTAGCATGTTCACATAAAATAAACAAGTAACATTCAATGGCTAACACGTAGCCCACCACATCAACACTCTAGTATAAACTTTATCCCAGAATATACGTATACATAAATAAGCATATAACCTGTCACACAGGTAACTAGGTATACATCCAACCCTATGGATATCCAGGCTTACAGCCTATCTCACAATTTCACTCGGTCTACCGCATAGACATAAATGTCTAATCCCAACTCATCAAAATCCAAGTATACCTCATTGTACAATTTTACACACTAAAGCAACAAACACTCACCTGATCACTCAATCCGAACCAATCCAATTTAAGTCGAGGTCTAACCTCTCCTACTCGTAACAAAATCCATCCTAGAAGGGTCCACGAATATCCGGTGAAATAAAAACAATCTCCCTCAAGAGTATACACCGTCACTCTCCCCCAGTAGTAGCCTATACTCGTCTAAAATGTAAATAACCAATCTATCCCCAATATAATACCAATACTAAACACATCAAATAGAATGAAGTCCAAATAAAGCATGCAGTCAGTTACCTCTATCGAGCAATCTCTACAGATTCTAGTTAGTATCACACTACCCCCCCTCAACTGGTGTGTCAACATGCAATGGCAGATCTAGCCGATCTATATCTAACTCCAATGTTATGGCAAACATGGTAAATATGAATGAATGAGATGTACTCGAGTCTATTAGTATGCCAGTCCATAAACTAAACACAAGGAACGTACCTCGAACCCCTGAAGGTCCAAAAGCAGATGACTCTAGGGTGGCTGGATGAGAGCATAATATTTCATATTTTTAATTCCCTTATATTTAGTTTTGTGACATATTTTCTATTGAAGTGAGCTAATTAATTCATTTATTGAATTAGGGAAGCATTGATGGTAAAAGAATAATTTTGTGTAATTTTTGGTTTTTGGACAGATTTTACCTATATAGCTTCATTTGAGATTTGGATGATGTTAGAGTTCGAGAATGAGGAAGTGTCTTCATGAAGTTTGTAGAGGATGTCTTGGGCTTTTCAGAAAGGTCTGGTTTGCAAAAATCCAAGTTTGTTTGGCCTCCAAACATTGTTTCGAAATCAGGCCTGGGAAGCTGTCCGCGCAGCTAACTTTCTGTCCGATCAGCCGACTTCAACAGGCCGTAAATTGAGTTTCCGAAGCCCAAATCAGTGTTTTAAAAGCCTAGAATTATCTACTCTTCGAGGGCTACAACTTTCGTGAAGAGTCGGAGTCAAGATTCAGTCGTTTTCGAATGGAAAAATAGCTTGAAAGTTTCAGAAATTTTGAAGATTTTAATAAATCAGTTTTGAACAGTGGGTTGTCTCCTTAATGGGCTACGGTTGGTTTATTGGCTGGGCTTGTGCTGGAACGGCTGAAGGAAACAAAAGCAAGAGGAGAAAAAGTATAAGAAAAAGACAAAAGAGGAAGAAGTTTGAAAGTCAAGAGATAGAGAAAGACAAAAGAAAAGCAATTGTGGCTAGTGCAGCTTGGCTGGGCGCACGGTGAAGAGAGAATTAAAAGCAAAAGTGGGCTACGGCCCAGGCGCAAGCTAAAGAGGAAAAAAGGAAGTGATGTGGGGCCCAAGAAAAGAAGAAATAAAAAGAAGAAGAAGAGGGCATAAGGGGGGACCTGGGCGGCGGCGCAAAAGAAAACAGAAGAAGAAGACGCACAGCTTGTGCGGAGCGACGCACAGTGACAGTAATTTATTAGTTTTATTTTCTTATTCAATTATGTTAGGCTAAATTTTTAATTCAGTTCTAGGGAATTTCGAACCCTCATTACAGTTTAATGGTTAAATCAATTCAGTAATATTATTTCTTCCTTCTCTTAATCTGTTCATGGTAATCTGTTTAAATTATTTTATTGATATTTAGTTTGATTGATTTAATCAGGCCTGTTAGATTGATCATATTATTATCAATTGCTAGATTCAGGAAGTATATTACGTAATTGATATGGTTCCTAATCAATTGTGGCAAATAGTGATAGATGATTGTGGTCAAGCTTTTGTTTATTGCTATGATTATCATGTCCTAAGTTAAACCGTCCGAGCTTGTGTGATTGTTGCTTAGAATAATCTAATTTCCTAAATATTAATGCTGCCATTGTATTAAATTTAGAGAGCTTGTTCTAAATTGTATAATGGTTAGAATCTAATGGAGAGCTTGTTTAATTAGTGAGGAATTAAGGGAAATTTCGGGTAGCAAAGCTTGTTGTTATCTAGGATTATTAGATTCATTGAAGGGTAGAATAATGTTATCATTGATTGATTGTTCCATTGACTGTGAGGGTGAGATTGAACCGAAAAACTGAAGTTTTAAATTCATTGATTTTTGTTATTAATTTAATTTTCATTCGTAATTAGTTTAATCAAAATTCCAACCCCCCCTTTTATTGTTTTGTTATTAATTGGATTTTAGTTTAGATTTAGTCAGAATAAATAAAATAAATAAATTGCAGACACTCTCTGTGGGATCGACCCTTACTCAGCTAGCTACTGTGTTTATTGTGTTAAGAAGTAAGGTTAATTTATTTTTGGAGTGTTAACGACGCGTTTCCAGGCTACTACATAAACACCACTCTAAGTGGTCTGGCCCTGCCTACCACCCCTTGTCTGTAGTTGCTGGCTTCCACCCCTCTGACTGGGAGTCCTAACACTCAATGCTGTAGGTGCATGCTGAAAATATAGTGCCAGAGGCCCATGGCCTAACAGTGGCTGTGGCAGAGGCACCTGGGTATGCTGATGGTAATGTGGTCCCTCTGAGCTCTGAGAATTCTGCCCCGAGGATAGTTAGCCCTAACATGGCTGGTCTGGTGGCATGTAAAGCAAAGTCGTGGGGCTCCCCACCTCTGGTCCTGTACAGGAGGCGGAAGTGATCCCTGGCTAGATCCAACCTCCTGTCCCCGGCTGTAGTCCCTCTGAGGGCAAATGGCCATCTTGTGACCAGGCTGTCTATAAAAAAAACAAGTAATGGTCCCTTGGGATGTGGATATGGAAGAAGTACCGGTTCGGAACCTCTTCAATGGCCTCCCACCAGTGTGAGTCTGGGCAAGTGTAGCAGTCTGTGCGGAAGAAGCACGTGCTCGAGACCTCTTCGATAGTCTCCTACCAGTATAAATCGGGGTAGACATAGGGATCTGTGCTGGAGTTGTCCCGCTCTGGGTCTGGGACTCTCTAATTCCCCTAAGGTCAGCCAGTTCTTTTTCAGCCCTAACAGCTCTAGTCACTACCTCCTGTATCGTGTGAAAGCACTCCTGCATAATGATCGCTATGTCCCTGGTGCCACTAATCTGCTCTACCTCCTCCGCTGGAGCAGGTGTAAAAGTAACGACCTCCTCAGTTGTGCCATATATAGAAGCAGCAGCTCGGGGCCAATAACGCCACGGCGGTGCAATGGCCTTAGGTCCATCGCGCCTAGGTGGTATATGTCTAGGATATGCTCTCCTCGGTGGCATAATTCTACAAGTCCAAGGAAAAAAAATTCAACACCCTAGTTCACATTCAGATATGGCATTCAAAAGAACATGAAACATATACATGTCAACAACTCATACTTCACAAATAACAATTTCAGCATGCTTCAACAAATACCAAGCAAGTTCTCACACTTAACATAACACTCACTAAAAATTTAAAATCTTGTGTCACGGTCCTATCGTGTTTGACAACACCCGATGGTCTCTAGGTATTCGAACCTACACCCTTGATACTACGTATCAGAGTCTACTCATTACACAATGCTTACTAAAGTTTTCAAACTATGCATTGTGATCCCATTGTGTTCAACAACACCCCACGGTCTCTAGGTATTCAAACCTAAGCTCTGATACCACGTTGTCACGCCCCAAATTTTCGAGAATGAACCCGGGGCGCGAGAGCAACGAAACTAAAACAAAAGGAAATAAAACGAAATACAAGACAAGACAATTAAATAGATACATACAAGCATACAAACCTATATCTCTGTCAATATACATACAACATGTCATTTGGGTTTAAGCCCGTACATCACAAAATATGCCTCAAAGGCCAAATCTCCTTCTAAGGTCATGTCTCCTCCACTTGGCTAGACTTCCCCAAGTCTCAAGCACTTGGAGCGTCATCTGAAAATGGTATCACAGAATGGGTCAGCTCAACTGCTGGTATAATACAATGCTACTGCAAGGAACAAAATTAAGGCGTGGCATGTACGAGTGTACATTCATTTCTACATAGCTCCCTAATCATTCATATAATGGAACGGCAATATACAAGATACATCCATACAACTCTATATCACATCTATGAATTAATATGATGCAATGGCAACATACATGACACACTCATGCAACTCTATGCCCAACACATGTCCCACTTTACGGCCTGTCCGCCGACAGCCAGTGAGTACTGCCATTGGCCAGATTTTGGGTTTTTCACCGTAGGATCTACACCCTCATAATGCAATTGCACCAAAGTGCTCAACCCACACTATGCTTTCAAGGAATCACACTATGCCAATATGCCTTGATTCCATCATGCAATAGTGCAGTCTAAATGAAACATCTCTTTCACAAACATATGCAACATGCTTTAAATAGTGCATCACATTTAAAGCAACAATAGCATTTAAATCACAAGACTTCATCCACAATTCTACATGTCATGTACGATCAATCTCAACATTTACACAATCCACATATTCATAATCTTAACAATCATTCCAGAACATAAACCACGTACAATACCAACACAAGAAATAAATCACAGTTCCCACATAATAACAAAGAACACGTAAACACATAAACAATTAACTCAAGGGTTTTCAAAGAAATAATTCCTATGTGATCTTCTATCAGCAGATAAGCATAAGAATTATTCAATCAACATGCAAGTCATTTCTAATTTAATTCTATTCCTTACTTAGCAAAGTACCATACCTGATCGGGTTTATCTCAACCCTAAGAAGTCGTGTCCACTATGCAGTCAAACCAACCGAAGAATACTCAGTCCTCGCACCGTATTTGTCTAGAAAGTCAAACTGCCTTCCCCTCTCCCTTAGGTGTCCCTAAGATTCACAAAGTATGTCTCAGTCTATTGTTACATGAATCTATGCTATTCATCAAATTTTATGTCTCTTTATGTTTGGTATCTCGTTTACTTGAATAGACTCTACCATTGAATTCGGAACACCAAACAAAGTCGGTTTAGGCTTTCGCGGAATTCAATTTGGACATTTGTACTAGAAAGGGCAAAACTGTCACGACCCGAAATCCGGCCCATGCGGACAGGGGTTCGTGATCGGCCACCGAGGCCTTTTTCAATGATCACGATGCTTTCTTCATTTCTATTAATCAAATGCAGCGGAATAAAATTCTTTTTCTATTGCGGAAGCGTCATTACACAAGTCAACATCAGTCATCCATTTATACATTCCATAGTAATTACAAAAGTACATGATGTAATTTTTCAGAGCCTGCTAATGCCATATTCGATGTACAGTCCAAAATTACCAAAATCAACTACATCATGACTAGCAAATCCTAATACAAAAGTTCATAGCTTATAAGCCTCCAGCTATCCTGACTGAACTCGATATTCCCTTGCCAATATCGTCACCTGAAATATATTGGATAAAAATCCTATGAGCTCAACAGCTCGTGAGTATCCCAGCTCGTAAGTATTTCACAACATACCAAGGGTTTCAAAACCACTCTATAATTCAATACTGAAATGTCAATGATCAGATATCATATGTTATCTTAATTTATAGTACAAGATAACGGTATCAAATTCATTTCCAATAAATCTCAATTTAACGATAATCGAAAATCGAAAATCAATAACATAGTTCAATAGATCAATATCACAGTTCAATAACATAGTTCAATAAATCATAGTTCGATGAATCATAGTTTGTTATCTTGGTTCAATAAATCATAGTTCGATAAATCACAGTTCGATGAGTCTTGGTTCAATAAATCATAGTTCGATAAATCATAGTTCAATAATTCATAGTTCGATAAATCATAGTTCAATCATGGTTCAGATTCAATATTCACATTCAAAATCATATATTCCACTTCTATGGCCAGCAAATTAGCACCTCGCTGACTGAGATCGATGGGCTAGCTAGTTCGATATGCCGTATCAACACCGGCTCACCACAATATACCCTATGGGAGGGTTCAATAAATCACAACCTATTCGATAGTGACCAATCATAGAAGAGTGTTCTATTCAAATCATCAAAATCATATTTAAAATCAATAATCATCAATAGCAGTTCAATTACTCAAATCAAAGTTCTTTATTTGATATTTAGTTAAAACAGTTCAAACATTTGTAAGAAGATCATATAACATTTGAGTATCTTACAAACACATTTTCTTAAGTCAAAGAAGATAATATAATTATCAATAGATCATTCAAAATGTATACAGTATAGTTGTTAAACAAAGGCTATAAGAAAAAACGATATCATATGTCGATATAACGTAAAAGAGTTCAATATTTATATCTATAATGAAAATGTCTACCTCAATATGGTATGAAACACTCACCTGAATTCCGAAAGCTTAACTCCAAAAATCCTTCCTTAACGAGGGTCCCTATAATCACAATTCAACTGTTAATTTTTAAGTATTTTATCTGATAAAACGGACTTTACTATTGAGTCCGGAATGTTGAAGAAAGTTAATTTAGACCTTCTCGGCTTTTTATTTGGTCTTGGGTACGTTAGGGGAAATTTGGTAATTTTCACTTAACGTGTCTTATTTTTTCGGAATCCCATCTCGTGAAAGGGACCCTGCCATTAGGTTCAAAATGTCCAAAATAGTTAAAATACACTATTTATACATTTAATTTGGACATCGGGTCAATTCATTGTTATTTAATTAATTTTATATTAAATATATATTAATTCCATAAATGTGCACATGTGATTGCCATGGCACAGTGATTAGTGCGGCCCCTCATTTCCACGACCTCCAGGGCTTGATTCCTGCCAGTGCCTGCTTCCCATTTTTTTTCAAAAAGACAAATCTGATTTTAAAAACCAAGCAGCCCAACAGTGTAGCCCAAACCTGCGCCCAGCCCACTGTTGTGCCCTACCCAGGCCAGCGTCCAGCCCAAGGCCCAGCCCACTGCCCTTCTTCTTCCCCCACACAATTCTAGCCAAAACCCAGTAGCTCCTCCGGCCATAGTCACCGGAATAGTGTTCTACCCATTGTTTCCTTCACTTTTTCTCATGGTTTTTATGTCTAATTTCACTAAAATTTTCACCAAATTAATTCTAAAGAATTAAAACTTTCATTTGGGCAGTTTTAAACTAAAAAAATATAACCGTTTCCATCACCAGTTTTCCGGCCACTGCCCCCTTTCCGGCCAACTTAAATTTTCCATTGTTTTGTGTCTTTTCATGGTTTGTTTGCAGCTAAGATCACCTCAAAATATATTTTAAACATTACCCATTTTTGCATGAATTTTTGTCATTCTTTTTGCATTTGAACTGTTAAATCATACTCTATAAGACCCTCAAAATAATTAAAACTAAAAATGCCTCATGCGGTAATTCAAAAATAAAAATTTAACTTACAAGTTTTCTGTGACTTCTCCCTTTTCTTCCTTTCTCTACTTCTGTTGGTTCAGTTTCTCTTCTTCATTCTCTACGCTTAGCTCACTTCCTAGTTCTCCCTCTCTCTCTCTCTCTCTTTATTTCTCTTCTATACCGCCCATGAAGTCAGTGGGTTTCAATTCTTGCGTGGAGAACACATTTCCAATTTGTATGGCCACGTTCTCTTTCATCATATGGCTGCTACTCACTTTTAACCACTCATTTCATATGGAGAACAGCTGTATACCTAACACAGCCACTAACTCTCTTTTCATCACAAACCATGCACATGGTTTCCACTTCTTTTTTTTCTCCATTTCTTTTTATTTACTTTACATTATAACATATATATATATATAAGTATATATATCTTAATATTTATATATATATATGTAACATGACAATACGTCACATACATATTTTTATTTAATTGTTTATATTATTATTATTATTTTTATTAGTCTATTCATTATTATTATTTTTTATTTATTTATTTATTATTTTTATTTATTTATTTATTTATTATTATTATTATTATTTCAGTTTCGGAATCGAATCGTTTCTTGTTTCGTTCATTTCTTGATTTGTGACAACTAACTGTCGCTTATCAAATTTTAAATTTATCCATGGCCTATGATTGTCATCGTCAAATTTTCGGGTATCTTAATTCTTCGATTTAATTTCCAACTTAACTCTCGTCTTATTTTAGCTTATGGTTCGGGTTTACATGTTATGGCCCGGGTCTACTAGGTTGGGTACCGGCTACTTCGGGTCGGGGTATTACAAAAACGGTCATTTGTACTTTCACGAGTTTTTACTTTTGAGGCCTCCCATCACAAATCAGACTTCAATGTTGAGTCCGGAATGCTCGAAATAGTAAAAATTCACTATTCTTTTATTTTAATCTAAGTCCGTTTGACTACTCTTCGACTCAGGGATATTTTGGTCATTTTCAGTGTTTCTATGGGTCTTTTAATTTTTCAGGGTCCCGTCTCTCAAAACGGACCTCACCATTGGTCTCAGTAGGTTCAAGATAGTCAAAATACACTAATGACTTGTCCCATTTGGACATCGAGTTATTTTCTAATTATTTAATTTAATTAATCTAATTAATTAAATTATTCAATTAAGTATAATATATATATATATATATATATTTTGTGCAATATTCAACGGGCGCGTACTGGGTGGCACAATGGCCATGTGTCACCCTCCCCTCCAAAAGGTCCTGAGTTCGATCTAAGGGTGTTGCGCACCCTTTTAATTTTATTTTATATATTAACTATAATATATATATATATATATATATATATATTTTGGTGCATGTTAGTTACCACAGTTGGTAACCATCCCAGTGGTTAAGGCTTGGTTTCCCCCTTAAGGTTCCACGTTCGATTCCCTAAGGCCTCAGTCCCCACCTTTTCACTTATTTTTCTTTTTAAAACCCTTTTTAACCAAAGCTCAGGCCCAACCCCCATGAGGCCCAATGATAAAAAAAAAAAAAAAAAAAAAGCCCAATGATCAAAAGGAGAGGCCCAACCTCCAGCCCAAGCCTCAGCGCCTTCGACCCCATGGTTTCCCGGCCAACTTGCCGCCGTTGTCTCCGGCCACGGCACCGGTCTGTAACCATCCCTTTTTATTTTTCTTATGTTTTTGATGTTGGTTTTTCATAATTTTTACACCGATTAATTTTTGTAATTTTAAAGATTGATTTAAAGCCAGTTTTGGTCCCAACCTTCACCGGTTTCTGCCACCCATTTCCCATTTCCGGCCACTACCCGTTTTTCCGGTGACCTGGTTTTTCCTATTTTTCAACCCCTTTTTCCCACTGTTTTGACTCACATATATTCCTAAAAGTTTTCTGCACCTAAAAGGAATAAATTCTCATAGTTTAAATCACAAGTTAATACATAAAATGATAACTTTTCAATTCTTCACCTAGACCTGTAACTACACATTTCTAGGTTAATTCTTAACCATTTCAGTCGATTCCTTTTGCAACATAAACCAAATTTCATGCTCTACAAGATCTTAAAATAAAATCTAGCTATCATGCTTTCTAAAACTAAAAACAGAACAAGACCCACTTACTTTTTCCTGAGTTTTCTAGTTGCTGTATTCTCTTCTCCTCTCCTCTTCTGTTCCAACTTCTGGTTCTTCTTTGAACCTCTCAAGCTTCTATCTTTTTTATTCTGATTTCCTTTCTAACTCAAACGTACACATGTATATATGTATATATATATATATCACAACCGACCCTTCCATCTCTCTCTCTCTCTTCTTTCTCTCTCTAGATGCAGCCTTCCTTGACTTCCCATTCTGACCCATTTAATTCCCCTTTTTCCTCTCTCAGCTTTTCACTTAGTGGGCCATTGATCTTTTGCACCATATATACATATAATATAAAACACACACTCATTAATGAGTGTGTGCACGCATTACGAGGTGCGATCCTAGGTCACTCGGGCGTCGCCCGTACTGACTGTATAATTGACACTATCCATTTCCAAAAATCGTTCGGTCTACATGATCTCATGACATAGAGCTTAAACAGCTCGTGTTACAACAGCTAGTACACTACTCAACCGGTTTACCTCGGTCTACGTGCTATCCCGGGTCAGGGTATTTCAAATAGGACTCTACTGTTTAAAATGAAAAATTTATCCTCAATTTTCCATGTCTCTACAATATATATATATATATATATATATTGTGTACAACAAAGCATCAATATATATATATATATATATAGAAAGAGAGAGGGAATGAGAGAGAGTTATTGTAGCATTACTCTGACTCCTAATTTTTTGTCTCCTTCTTGGTGACCAAGGGACTTTGTTTATAGGCAAATAGGGACGTTTGATCCTTGGGTTCATAACAAATCCAATGGATTGAGGGCTTAGATTATGCTTTGGTGTGCAAGTAAACAAGATTAGAAGGTTTTAATGCACAAGAAAGGTAATTCCTTATAGGCTACTAAGGAAACTCCTTGGAACAAGAAATATATGAATAATAAAGGCAAATTCTTGTATGTAAGGAAGACAAGTTTCAAGGAATGATAAAAGTAAGTAAATGCGACCCATATTTACTAAATCAAGCCTAATTTGGTAGAGAAATTTGGGACATGAGAATTACCAAAATACTACTAAGGCATAAAAAGTTCGAATTGTCCCTAAGGGCTAAAAAAACCAAATTAATCCCAAAGGGGTAAAATGATATGGAAATAACATGTATGCTCTCAAATGATCAAAATGACATGTTAGGGATAGGATTATGCCAAAATTCATTCAAAGGGTAAAATGGCACTAAAATTACAAAAATATCCTTAGAAAGTGAGAAACCTCTAAAATTTACCAAATTACTCCTGAAAGATAAAACAATACTAGAAATTACCAAAATACACTTGAAAGTCAATGTACCAAAATAACCTCAAGGGTTGCAATGTACCAAATGACCAAAATTCTCTTAAGGGACGAAATTATTAAAATGCTCTTAGTGGGCATAATGACTAAAATGTCCTGAAAGAATGAAATGACCAAAATGCCCTTAAGGGGGCAAAATAACCAAAATGCCTTTAAGGAGTGGAATGAATAAAATGCCCTTTGTGAATGGAATGACAAAAATTCCCTTTGTGGGTATAATGGCTTAAATGTCCTTAAACGAAAAAATGACCAAAATGCCCTTAAAAGGTGAAATGACCAAAATGCCCTTAGTAGAAAAAATAACTAAAATGCCCTTAAATGGATAAATGACTAAAATGCTCTTACTTAGCGGAATGATCAAAATGCCTTTAGTGAACAAAATGTGTAATTACTAAAATACCTCCAGGTGAGAAATATTGTATTAACTTATCAAAGTTGACAGAACTAACCTTATCAATCAAGGGTTGCATAATTAGGTGTGTATGGGTTCGATTAACCTTAGGAGAGTTGTTTAAAAATAATTCTTGACTTAATTTTCTTATTTCTTACAAGTGTACTAAAAGAACTGCATAAACTTAACATTCACCATTTGAACTCAATGTTGCACCATTCAAACCTGGATACATCAAGAAGCAATTCGTCTAAATGCATATGGAGTACATTCAAATAAAATAATGATTTAATTGATGAAGCTATTTGCATTAATAGAACCATTTAAGCATGACATTCTTTTGTCCAAATGCGGCGCATTATTCAAATGCGATTTTGAGTCAAGTCTCAATGCAGATTGTTCAGACGTTGTAGTATGTACTACATTTATGATTTGGAGTCTTGTCTATATATAAAGAACCTTGTTGTGTTTTATGTAAAGAACCTCAAGCCTTTTAAAGTTAAATAAAAATTGAGAGACCTTTAGCTTCTAAAATATAGTAATTCCTTATTTTGAAAAGTTAAAACTTAGTAGAGAAGTTTATATACCTAAGTGTAGGCCTGTAAACGGATTCGATTCGTATTAGATTAGCGGTGATCTGAATTTTATTTGTTAAGAAAATTATTGGATCAGATCGGATCAAATTTTTTGACGGATCTCTAAATTCTTAATCCATATTCAAATTTGTTAACTATCGGATTGGATCGGATTTGATCCGATCTGATAGTATAATAATACTAATATATATTATATATCTAAAATATTATATTATAATATATCTTAATATATTATTTATATAAGATATTATGTTATAATAGGTAAAAATTAAAATATACAAATTCAACTCAATTCAACTTAACAGTCTTATATAATTCAATATTCAACATATTATAAATTTTTTAAATTTATAATTCATAAAAATTAATATATACATACATACATATATATATATATATATATATATATATATATATATACACGTTACTTTCTTTAGTATTGCCTTAGTAGACTTGTTCTTTGATTTGATTAGTGGATTCTTTTGCAACAATTAATTTTTCTTCCATATAAGGGTTTTTCATTTTAAATCTAACATCCTTGCAATTTAAATTTTTTTTTTTTTTATTTTGTTTATTATTGGACTTGATGATCTTTAACACATTGTCTTACCTACTCAATAAGAGAGTACGTATCTTAAACAGTAATTCATCTCGAAGAATTAAGTGACATGAACTTTAGATCAATGGTCTCTGTTAATTAAAACTGAGGGAATTAGTGTTTGATTAATTAAACCTAAGGTAAGAATGGGTCGCCTAAAATTCTAATATTAAAATTTTAAGGTAAGGGTGGTCAAAAAAACACATTACTTAAATGAAAATGAGTTCAACATTAAGTAATGCTGATAATAATAATCTTAATATTTTGATATTGATGATGAAGGACTCCAACGTTAATGAACATGAGACATTAATTAAAATATTCACTTGAATCAGAACTAGAATAATCTAAAACACAAGTGAATAATATGCAAATTGTCATAATTTTATTGGAAGGCAAAATTAAGATTCTTAAAAATAAATTTCAACAATGCTTTAATGTGAAAATTTTAATTCTTGGTAAAAATGAAAACCTACAAAAAGAATTGCATAAGCTTAAGGAAATTATTCAAAAGATGAATAAAAGAACTTTAAAATTAGATAAAATCTTAAATATAACTTTCTTGCAATCGGCTTCAAATCATTGCTAAAAGATATGAGTATGTCATTGTAGAAAGTGTAAACAAATTATTGTGAAAAATATGTGATACGACGATAATAATAAAATAAAGACAATAAGATAAATATGTTATTAACATAAAGAGCCTGTTTTTATTAGTTGAATCTGTAACCTCCAAGCCACATATATAAATAAATTCATACCACATATTAATTCATTACAATAAGATAGAGAAACATATTATGAACATGCAAAATACTCTTAGAGTGCATGAGACCCATGCAGCTGCCGCACTTAATTTCATGTCTCACATCTGTAGTTATGGGTTAATTCTTTCCTCCATTTTTCAACCCGTGAGATACTCCCGGTGGTTTGGGTGAACGTAAATAAAAAATTTCAAAAAATTGCATTAGACTACTTGGAGTGAAATCAGCCCTGCTTTTTGTGGTATTTGTTCTATAACACAGAGAGATTGCACTTACCAGATGCAGAACGTACAGCTATGGCAGGTGGAATGAAGAGGATGAAAATCAAGAAGCAGCTAATGATGCAGCTATTGGCACTCCATAAAGTACTAAAAAGGTCTCCAATACTCCCAAATTCATTATTGATTTGGAGTGTGGGAAGTTGTTTGAGGAGTGCTAATAATCATTCCCAAAAATTATTGTATATAATTGTCATACTCATATAACAACCATCATAATAAGTCAATAACTACTCCCTTTGTCTTATAGTATTTACCTTATTTTCTTAAAAGGTATATTATAAATTAAAGATTAGTTATGAAAATGGATGTTTTTTTATATGAATATGAACATATTAAATACTTTTTTCCTTCAAATATTCAATTGTCAAAACAACATGGCGACTCCATGAATAAGTCATTGTGCCTTTGGCAGACAGCCAAGCTCAAGTCTTTGCTCGATCTCTCTTTGTCACTGAGAAAAAAATAAATGCTAGTGGGCCCATGTCCATGAGAAGGTTGTTTTTCTTTTATTCTTTATTTTTTTAAAGAAAAAAAAGGGTAAAACAAGAAAAAAAATTGAAGTAGATTTCTCTTTTTTCCTTGTTCAAAATTGTTGTAAAGTTTTGGGTAAAAACAAAACACAAAATATGTTTTCATTTTGTTATCAAAAGAAGTTTCCCTTACCATTAAAAATAGGAAAAAAAACATTCTTCGGTTCACTCCTAAAGCAACAAACAAATAGCAAAGTATTTTTTATTCCTAAAAGCTTTCAAAAATATTACCCAAAAAAAAAAACTTTACGTGAAATCATGTTTTTGTTTTCTTTTTATTAGAAAACACTAAAAGATGGTTCATATTTTCTTCCACCATAAAGATGAAAACTGATAAATCACACAAATGCAACCTAATTCATTTGCTTTCACTTTTTCTAGAGAAGACTTTTATGCCATTAAACTCGTGAAATCAATGAAGGATGAGCTGCCCTTCAATTTTTTATTGAAAATATTTCTTACACATTTTGAATTTTTTTAAAAAAATACATCCTTTTAATTTATATTTTTTCTCTCAATAAAAATTTTATTGAAAATTTCTCTTACATTTTTTCAAATTTATTTAAATATACCCTCTTAATTTATATTTTTCTCTTTGCGTGTCACATTCTCAATATGGGTCTATGCATGTAGATAAATAGTACAGTTGTGTTCTTCTCTAAAAGAATGGAAATGTTTAAATAGGATGAGCAAGACAATTGAAAAAAAAAAACTACATGAACTTCTCATCGTTGGGAAGTTGAGGACTAACAGTTCGTTTGGATAAGTAGGAGAGAAAAGAAAGGAGAGGAGAGTATTAATTACGAGGGAAAGGAAAGGAGTGGAGAGGAGAGGATATTTCATCGTTTATATTTGGATAACTAATGAAAAGAAAAGAGAGGTAATCCTTTCATCTTGTTTGGGAATGATAAAGGAGAGAAAGGAAAAGAAAGAATTTTATATTATTTTACTATTATATACAAATAATGTGTATTTAGATGCTCTAGGATAGAGGTGTCATTTTTATTTTGTCTTTTATAATTTTAAGGGTAATATTGGTATTATTAAAAATTCATTAAATCCTTCTTTCCTTTCCCTCCGTTTCCGCCCACTTTTGGAGGGATAACAAAATTGCTAAAATGGGGGTTAAGCTCTCCCTCCCTTTCCCTCTCTTTCCCTCCCTTTCTTTCCTAATTTTTAAAACAAACATGATATAAGCTCTCCTTCCTTATCCTTTCCTTCCCTTTCTTTCCAATTCCTTCCATCCAAACATAGTGTAAAAGAAAAGAAAAAAATAACGAGGAAGCCTGTTGTGAGGAAAAATGTTATGACTTATTTTTATGTTGATAGTTCTTTTTCAAAATGTACTTCTAGGATGAGTACTTGTAGGGTCTAGTAGAAACATGAGAATATCACTAATTATGGTTCAAGAATCAAACTAGTATTTACAATGAACTTAGATAGAATTTAGTTTTAACTATAAGCTAGATTTTTTTTTGATAACTCGGTATCCGATCTTTCAACCGATTAATTCTAGACTTAATATTTTTATAGGTGTGTTAAACGAACTCGGTGAACAAAACTTTTATCATTCGAACATAGTGCTGCACCATTTGAACATGAGTATCCTAGAAAACGATTTGTTCAAAGACACACTAAGTACATTCAAATACAAGGGTGATTTGATTGATATAACTATTTTCATTAGTAGAATCGTTCAAACGCGACAATAGTTTGTCTGGACATGGTGGATCATTCGAACGTGACTATGAGTCATGTCCAAACGCGGACTGTACAGACATTGTAATCTTATTTTGTGCGTGATTTCTTGTCCTACTAGGTTTAGGGTTTGAAATCTTTTCAATATATAAGGAACTTTGTTATGTTTTAATTAAGAAATGGATAGTAATTCAGATATAATTTTCTGAAAAATATTTCTGAAAATTTTGTAATTAATTTTTTAAAAATTGTGAAAATATATTTGGATATGATAATCTAAATTTTAAAAAATTAAAATGAATAGCTTGCCAAACGCGTATCCTGCGTTTTGAAATTAAAAATCTGTTTTTGAAAACATAACCAAACGAAGCCTCTTGAAGTCACAGAAAAATTTAGAGACATTTAGCTGCGACAATAATTGTGCATTAAATTATATGATTAATATAATAAATATCACACTATTTGAAATTAAAAATTAAGGACATAAATGTATATGAAAAACCTCACCTGTGGTCCATACATTTAAACCTTAGAATGAAGAATTTTTGAATTGAATGACAACCGTAACAGATAACAGCTCAATTTGAAGGAAATTATACAAAAGCTTTACAAAATTATTATAACGTATATGAATTCATGTCCCCCTTTTAGTAATATATCATTCACTAAATGACTAAAAACCTAGAGATGGATAAGGAGAGCTCAGTGTGTAGATTGGGGGTGGAGAGGGAGTTCATTTCTGATGCAGCCAGGATTTTCAACTGTAAAGTACAGGAGCTACCCATAAAATACCTAGGGATGCATGCCTCTTGGAGCCAGCCAAATTGTGGAAGGATATTTTGGGAGTTGCTGAAAACTGAATCTATTGTTTTCATTGAACAGATTGAACCAATACATGTGTATATATAGGAAAACCCTAAACCAAAACCCTAAAAACTATTTCCTTAAATATATACAATAAAATAATAAATATAATAAATATATTCTTCACACCCTCCCTCAAACTCAAGGGGTTTTGGATGAAAACATCGAGAGTTTGCCAAGAAGGAACCGAAAGCGAGTAACAGTGTGAGTCTTCGTGAAGAAATCAGCCAGTTGGAGCACAGAAGAAACAAACGGAAGGGAGATAGAGCCAGATTGCAAATGGTGACGAACAAAATGACAATCAATCTCAATATGCTTAGTGCGTTCATGAAACACTGTATTATGGGCAATTTGGATAGCACTTTGGTTGTCACAATAGAGAGGAGTGGGAGAAGACTGACAAACACCCAAATCAGACAAAAGACCACGAAGCCAAACAATTTCAGC
Organism: Nyssa sinensis; assembly: GCA_008638375.1. Taxonomy (NCBI): domain Eukaryota; kingdom Viridiplantae; phylum Streptophyta; class Magnoliopsida; order Cornales; family Nyssaceae; genus Nyssa; species Nyssa sinensis. The sequence goes on from CM018038.1 coordinate 12,920,683, forward strand.
TGTAGCATGTGCCATAGCACGGTACTCGGCCTCTGCAGTAGAACGGGCAACAACACTTTGCTTCTTGCTTTTCCAAGAAATAAGAGAATCACCAAGAAATAAGCATAGACCAGAAGTGGACTTGCGATCAGTGACATCACCAGCCCAATCAGAATCAGCATAAGCAACGAGTTGCAAAGAAGAAGTAAAAGATAAGAGCAAACCCTGATAGATGGTACCACGAAGATAGCGCAGAACACGAACCAAGGCAGCCCAATGTGGGGAACGAGGAGCAGAGACAAACTGACTGATGAGATGGACAGCATAGGCAAGATCAGGACGAGTGACGGTGAGGTAGACCAAACAACCAACAAGTTCTCTATACAAGGTAGGATCATCCAGAGGAACACCATCAGTAGAATTCAGTTTCACATTCAGCTCAATGGGAGTGTCAGAAACCTTAGAATCGGTTAAGCCGGCCCGATGAATAACCTCATTAGCATACTTCGCCTGTGAAAGAAAGTAGCCCTTGGGAGAGTAGGCCACTTCAATACCAAGAAAATATCTCAAAGGACCTAAGTCCTTCATTTCAAATGTCTGAAACAAATGCTGCTTAACGAGAGTGATGGTAGAAGAATCAGAGCCAGTGATGATCATATCATCCACATACAATAATAAAGCAACAAAGCCAGAGGAGGTATGAAGAAGAAACAAGGCAGAGTCATAAGCACTGGAAAGAAAGCCAAGCTGAGTAACAATTGTCTGAAAGCGGTCATACCAAGCGCGTGGAGACTGTTTTAAACCATAAAGGGCACGACGAAGGCGACACACCTGACCAGAAGGATGAGGCAGTCCTGGTGGAGGACGCATATAGACTTCCTCTGTAAGGTGGCCATTAAGAAAGGCATTCTTAACATCCATTTGATAGAGGGGCCAGGAGTGAATGGCAGCAACAGAGATCAAGGTACGGACAGTAGTCATTTTGGCAACAGGGGCAAATGTCTCCTCATAGTCAATACCATATTCTTGAGAGAATCCTTTAGCAACAAGGCGAGCTTTGTAATGCTCAAGAGAGCCATCAGAGTTGGTCTTGACTTTGAAGACCCATTTGCAGCCAATCAGATTTTTATCAGCAGGCAAAGACACTAACTCCCAAGTTGATGTCTTTTGTAAGGCAGCCAACTCTTCAGCCATAGCTTGGACCCAATGAGGACTCTGACAAGCTTCCTTATAAGACTGTGGTTCTGAAAAAGAGTGAATAGCAGACAAGAAAGTACAGTAGGAAGAAGAGAAACAAGTGTTAGAAAAACCAAGCAATTTTACCGATGGCTGGCGACGACGAAGAGGATATCGGCGGGGAGCAGGATCAGTGTCTTCAGAAGTAGAAGGACCAGAGAAAGAGATATCTGGTGGGGGACTCGGTGATGGAGTAATGACTGGAGGTCTGGTGGTGTCCGAGGGGACGACAGAACCAGTGGGTTCAGGAAGGGACTCAGTAGTAACTGTAGAAATATACTCATCGGAAGGCACATCAGAAGGAAAAGGATCAATGTGAATCAAAGCCTCTTTGGAGACAGAAGCAGTGGTAGTAGGTAGCTGAAAGTAAGCCAAACGTTCAAGAAAAGCCACATGCCGAGAGACATAAAGGCGACGAGAAGTAGGATCATAGCAACGATAACCTTTTTGAGTTGAACTATACCCTAAGAAGACACAGAGAACTGATCTGGCACTTAATTTGGTTCTATCTTTTTGAGGAAGAAGAACAAAGCAAGCACACCCAAAGACACGAAGAAGAGAGTAATTAGGAACTTCAGAATACAGAGCTTCATAAGGAGAACGACTAGAGAGAAGAGGAGTAGGCATTCGGTTTAGAAGAAAGGTAGCAGTAAGAACAGCTTCACCCCAAAAAGGTGCTGGAACAGAAGCAGACAAAAGAAGAGATCGGGCAGTGTCAAGAAGATGACGATGTTTACGCTCAGCCCTACCATTTTGTGCCGGAGTATCGGCACAAGAAGATTTGTCACATCCCGAACCCCACCCTCCACGGATGTCGAGGACGTGATGCCAGTCAGTCGCCACGCGACCAACCGAAGGCAATTTCTGAACTTTTCAGTGAATTGCACTCCGACTGTAGGGTCAGATGCAGCGGAATTTAAAAACTTTTTTTTTGTCCAGGGAATGTAACTCATGTATCCACCGTAGGATATGTATCACACAGAGCAAGTCTAAAATCCAACAGCTAACAATTCTAACCTCAGAGCATATCTATAATCCGACATATAACAACAGAGCAGAACTATAATCTCTAGAGTACCATCTAAATCCATGAGCCATACTATATTCAGTACATATCAGTCAAGTCAGTCATAGTACATCACTCACCTGATTAAACAGATTCAATCCTCAGTAATCCAGTCTCCACAAATCAGTGCCATTAGATCCAACATATATCATTCCTGAAAAATGTTAGGGAATGGGGTGAGCTTCGAAAAGCCCAATGAGTAACACAGGTTCCCTGTCAAGGGTTTCAAAACCATTTCTTGTTTACAAAGCACAAGGGTAGTTCAGTTGTTTCTGAAATAGCAGTTTTATAAATCTACTTTAAATGCAGTTTTAGTAGAATAAAGCAGGACTGAACTAAACGGAACAACAAATCAGAATAGACGGAACAGTGCATGATGCCAACATCAATGAGAGTATAGGCAATTAATTCAAATATCAGAACAGATCAGTACTGGGCGGAACATAACAGGGCATAACAATAGTATATCAGTTAGGCGCGTAATCAAGCCTACTTATGCCAGACCGCTCATAATCAGAATGGTACCCAGAGTCAGACACATCATAGCAGAACCAAATCAGATAGACCATAAAATGGAACAAGACAGACCGAACAAAATAATAGTAGGACGGGACAAAATCATGCCGCGTACAATACAGTATAAAAGTTTGCATTTAAAACATGCATTCAGACAGTTTAACTTTTAAAATCGTACAGTGCATCCAAATACAGTATCTATGCAGTAACTTATATACCAAGTCAAGAATTTGGACAGATCATAACGGAACTGGACCATATATCAATCAAGACAGACAGATTATTGACGGACGGTACATAACGGGATCAGACGGAACAAAATACCAGTTCAAGTCACAGGCATAATCAAGGACAGAGGCATAACAGGACGGATCATAACGGGACAAAATAGAGCAATACATCAATCAGAACAAGACATATCGGAACTGAACATGGAGGATCAAAACGGTACAATATCAATCAGGACAAGTCATATCGGAACTGAACATGACGGAACAAAATGAAACAATATCAATCAGGACAAGTCATATCGGAACTGAACATGACGGAACAAAATGAAACGACATCAATCAGGACAAGTCATATCGGAACTGAACATGACGGAACAAAATGAAACAATATCAATCAGGTCAAGTCATATCGGAACTGAACATGACGGAACAAAATGAAACGACATCAATCAGGACAAGTCATATCGGAACTGAACATGACGGAACAAAACGAAACGACATCAATCAGGACAAGTCATATCGGAACTGAATATGACGGAAACAAACGAAACAATACATCAATCAGATCAAGACATATCGAAACTGAACATGTCGGAACAAAACGGAACAATACATCTATCAGAACAAGACATATCGGAACTGAACAGGACGGAACAAACGAAACAATACATCAATCAGATCAAGACATATCGGAACTGAACAGGACGGAACAAACGAAACAATACATTAATTAGATCAAGACATATCGAAACTGAACATGTCGGAACAAAACGGAACAATACATCTATCAGAACAAGACATATCGGAATTGAACAGGACGGAACAAACTGGTACAATATCAATCAGGACAAGGCATATGCTACTTTAAATATATGTTTTTTTTTTTTTTTTAAACAGTATAACGTTCAAAACAGTACAGTGCTTCAAAATACAGTATCTAGACAGAACTTATACACCAATTCAGGAGTCAGGTTTACTCACAAGACGCAACAGTACAGAATAAAACCAGGACAGACCATACAACAGAACAAGACAGACCCGAACTGAACAGGAGAGCAGGACAGTACAAAATCATGTTACGTGTAATGCAATATAAAAAGTATGCATTCAGACAGTACAGTATACAAAACAGTACAGTAAATCAAAATACAGTAACTAGACGGTGTACTTATACACCAAGTCAGAAGTTCCAGGTTACTCACAAACTGTTACGGTTATCTCCTTGCGCAAACAATCCGATAACCTCCAGATACGTCAGGCATCTCCATGTATATCCTGAACAATAATCATCAATCATATACAGATCAGAACTCATCCATTCAGGTCTCATTTGTCATCTTAGGTATCTATCGGTTTACCTAAGATAGCCTAGTAGCCTATCGCCCTCTCATCGGGTTTTATCCGGGGCCATTTTATTCTTAAATTAGGCTTAGCAGACATCAGGATTATAACCTAAGTCATTTAGACTTCAATCGTTATCAGTCAGTTACTTCTTCAGCCTTAGGGGCAAAATGGTCATTTTATCATTCTTGTCCCGGACCCTATCGTGGTCTTCGGAATAGTCTTTATATCTTAAGTACAAAGTTCTACGTCCTTTGGACTTCAATCGGTATCAGTTAGGTTCTCATTTTAACCATAGGGGCAAAATGGTAATTTTGCCATTCTTATCCCGGACCCTTTTATGGTCCTCAAAATATCCCATATATCTCATATGTAAATTCTTAAGTCCTTTGGACTTCGTTTGGTATCTGCTTTTGATCATCGGGACACATCGGTCATTTCCCGTTTTACGCGTTAACTGTTCCGGAGTCTTATTTAGCCCTTCAGTGTTCATAATTATCCCTATGATAATTTATCAGATCAGTTTGACCTTTATTTGACCTCTACTTGCACTTACTGTGCTCAGGGGTATTTTGGTCATTTTACGTTTTGTAAGATTCTGACTCCGGATCATTATTTAATCATGTTTACAGTCTCACCAGTATCTGGGCTCTATCGCTATCAATTTCGTCCCAATCGGACTTCATTTGGGCTTCGTACAGTATCAGGGGTAATTTGGTAATTTCACGTGTCATATTTTTCGGCACGTCAGTTCATAAAATGGACCTCACCATTGGGTCCAGAGTGTCCGACATAATCAAGTTGGACTATCTGTTATGTTTAATTGACCCTAGGAATTATTAGGGGCAGTACGGTCATTTACACTTTATGTGTCTGTATTTTTCGGGACTTCAATTCGTTAAACGGACCTCACCGTTGAGTTCAGAACGCCCGACATAGTCAAAATAGACTGTCTTTTATTTTTATTTGGGTCTGGTGCCATCAGGGGCAGTACAGTAATTTATCACTCACAGGTCTGTATTTTTCGGTACTGTATTTCCAAAATCGGACTGTACCATTGAGTCCAGAATGTTTGAAATAGTGAAAATACACTATTTATTTAATTTATTTGGACTCTGTTTGACATATTAAATGTTCAGGGGTAAAATCGTAATTTTACCTAATTAATAAAATAATAAAATAATAATTTTATTATTTAATTAATTTGTCAGGGGCTTAATTGAAGAAATTTTCCAAAGTCTGGGCCACTATGTAATTCTTTAAAATAGTTGGGGACAAATCCGTAATTTCAGAAAGTATTTGGGGGTCAAAACATAATTTCATAATTTAAGGGTTCAAACCGTAGGGTTCAAGAATTAAACTGTTGAACCGGTCCACCATTCAAAGAAGCCAACCGGTTCAGGGTCCCTCAGAAAACCGGGATGACATATTCCTGGTAACCCCAATTGGCCCCTATCCCTGGTTTGGTTATACCCCCAAATCAATTTTCCCTAATTTTGGATTTATTAACTCTGTTTCCAAATGGGCCGAATTCAGGTTTTAAAACAAAATAGTTACATCAAACGGTGCCGTTCCAATTAATTCGGTGGCATCCCTCTTCGCTCAACACGTGTCCAGAGTCAGCTCACCAACTCGGTTCGACTCGGTCAACTCGGCCGAGTCAACTCTGTCGTCCCCAACGAAACAACTCAGTGTTGCCCTAATTCACAGTTTCACGATTTCTTCAATTCGTGAAGTTTCAGGTACATTCTTCAATCTGTTTTGATCCCAAATGGTTCCTGGTCGTCATGCCAACACTTTGGCATCGGTTTCATGAGTCGAATCAAGCTCAATAGCTTGATATATGGAGGAATAACAGAAAAGATATTTCGGCTATTAAATCCTCATTTCTCCACCAAACTTCATGCTTCTTGTCTCTTTGTGACCGTAGTAACAGGGGCTTCATTTTCCCATTCTCACGTTTCAGTTTGGAAGCCTATTTTAAAGTTTGGGTTCCAATGGCCGAGACAATAGGTTCGGTTTTGAGGGTCTTCCCATGCGATTTTGGATCGCGGTTTAGTGGTTTTTGAACCATTTTCGTGTCTAGATCAGTTCTAGACCATCAGGGGTTAGCTTGGTTGAGATCGTATCAGACCTGCAACTCATGGTCATTAATGGCAGTTTTACTACGGTTCTGTGTTTTTGGGGCAGTTCTATTGGTCCAAATGTGCACAATCAATCCAGATTTCATTGTCTAACTATGATACATGCAATGATACTCTCAAGAACATCAAAACAGTAGCTGAAATTTACAAAGGGAAATTCTCAAAATTTTTGATGGTTTACCTTTGTACAGTGGTCTCATCTCAGGTTTGTGTTCATGCATGTGGCTCCAGTGCAGTCGTGCCCCTCGGTTTGGTCACACAGTGCAGAGTTCTCCCCCTTCTTTGTGCATTTCCAATGGATGACATGCACACACACACCATGGACATACAAATTCTCACACCATTTCTCTCTTTCAATATCAGTTTACAAGATCATTTTCAGGCCTGTTCTCCCTCCATTGCATATATGGAGATGTGTAAATGCAAATCTGATTTTTCTTGTTCAATACATCTCCCAACCTCATGATTAATTTGCATGTATTTTGGTTGGAGGAGAGGTCATCATGTGGTGTATAGGCATGATGATCTAGGGTGCATAGGCATGATGGCCTAGGGGCATAGGGTGATGCATGGATGAGGTGTTGCATGTTTGGTTATTGGTCACTTGGGGGGTGACCAAATCAGATTTATAGTTATATATATATATATATATCTTTGTATATTTGTACACAAAGATACCCCTAGCCTAGTTGGTATTTTTTTGGATGAGGTTTCCTTTCACTCAAAGGTCTAGGGTTCAATTCTCTTGGCCTCCCCTTTGGCCATTTTTCCCATATTTTCGGTTAAGGCCACGTTTGGTTGCGCAGAAATTCAGTTTTCCATGTTTGCTACATAACTTTCATTCCGTAGCTCCTTTTTCGATGCGGTTTCTTCCGAGAGTTTCATAATTCAGCTCGCTTCAGTGTCAGAGGTTCCATGTCGTTTATTAATCATTCGGGATTTTCGGGGTTAACTAATTCGGATTTCGTTAGTGTTAAAGTAGTGTTATTTCGCCGAATTAATCAGTAATTGGGTTCGGGTATTTTACCCTTTTCCTCCAGACATATTTAATTATTTTATCGATCTATCATGACCGCCGGGATTATGATTAATTCCCTAGATCATTCTATAAGCCGGTAATAATTAATAACTAATTATTAATTACGCAAAGTCGGGGTGTTACAAGATTGATGAATAGTACCTAATGAAGCCATGTAGTCACAGAGTTCTGTTTTAAAGTACTCCCCACCTAAGTCAGACCGGAATACTTTGATAACACACCCAAACTGAGTGAAAATCATAGACTGAAAATCACGGTAAATTTGGTAGAAATCAGACTTATGTTTCATGAGAAAAGTCCAAGTATAACGAGTACAATCATCAACAAAGGAAACATAATAAGCCGATCCACCTTTAGTGAAAACAGGAGAAGGTCCCCAGACATCAGAGTGAACTAAGGAGAAAGGTGTAGGAGAAATTGAAGTACTTTTATTAAATGGTAAAGCTGTCATTTTAGCAAGTTTACAACCGCGACACTCAGTAAGCTCACTAAGTGAAACTTTACCCAAAAAACCAGACTGAACTAAAGATCGTAAACGATCAACAGACAAATGACCTAACCGCGAATGCCATAAGTAAAACTGACTAGACTGAGAGTCTAATTGAAAAGAAGAAAAAGCAGATGAAGAAACAGTAGCAGGAAGATGTAAACTGTCCACCACATACAGATCCCCAACTCTACGACCGGTCCCAATCTGCTTCTTGGACAACCGATCCTGCACAGTACAAACAGAAGAAGAGAAAATGACATCAAAACCAGAGGCATCAAGTTGACTGATGGAAAGGAGGCTAACTGATAAATTTGGAACATAAAGAACAGAAGGAATTGTCACTGCAGATTTGTCTGAAGGTAATACAGAACCAATGGATAAGACAGACATGTGAGATCCATTGGCAGTACTAACAGTAATGGGAGAGGGAGGTGGGATACAGTTGTGTAATAAAGAAAGATAGGGAGTCATATGATGTGAAGCACCAGAATCGAAAATCCAAACTAGAGGAGAGATACCTGAGGAAGATCCAAGCAAACCTGAATGAAGAGATAAAGCAGAAGCAGGGGCAGAAGACTGGGTGGCAGAAGACACAAGTTGTTGGAGTTGAGCAATCTGAGCACTCAAGGAAGCAATGTCGGAATCACTAACTGAAGAGGATGCTGTGTAAGCTGCTGGAGACCGAGAAGTATGTGGAGCAGGGGCTCGGACTGGTGTGGAGGACTGCTGAGAAGAAGTGGGCAGACGTCCCTTCTTTGGACAATTATACTTCCAATGGCCCTTCTGACGACAAAAAGCACACTCATCTGAGGAGAGTGAGACCTTCTTAGGTCTTCTATTGGACTGAAGCAGATTAACATGAGGAGTGGGCAATAAAGCTGACTGTGTAGGAGCAAAAAAGACAGAAGAGGATAAGGACTGACTACCAGTCTTCAGTCGGGTTTCCTCAGAAAGAAGCTCACGGACAATAGCATCCACAGAAGGAAGAGGAGACCGATGAAGAATACCACCACGAATCGCCTCAAACTGAGGAGAGAGGGCAGTTAAGAACTGCACTAAACGGCCATCCTCCCGAAACTTCAGATAGTCATCAAGTACACGTATGCTAGATGGCTCCATCATAGCAAGCTGATCCCAGAGACCAGTCATTTCAATATAGAAATCTTGAATAGACTTGTCTCCCTGACGAGCACCCTGAATTGCCGCCTCTAACTCATACCGTTTGGCAAAGTTGGACTGCTGATAAACACCAAGTAAGTACGTCCACACCTCTTTTGCCGTAGAGTACTTAGAAAACATCATCCCAATCCGATCATCCACAGAGTTGTGGAACCAAGTCAGAATCTGAGCTTTATCACAATCCCAAGTGTCACATGCAGCCTCATACCTTTCTGTCTTAGGATCTGATGGACGCAAGACGGAACCAGATACATAACCCCACTTTTTGCGACCAAGTAAAAAAATTTTCATAACAGTAGCCCAATAAGTGTAATTGGCACCAGTAAGTCGGCAACTAATAGCAGAAATTTTATCTTCAGCCATTGTACTAACAGAAACGAATTGAACAGAAACGGACAGGAAGTCTGCAAAAAATAAACGGACGGATCGAGGATCTGAAAAGAAAAAGAAAGACAGTGGCAGTACAAAAAAATAATATAATCAAATGGAAGAAAGAGACGGCTGTCTGATTAAAGGCAAGAACAAAAGATCAAGTCTGAACTGGGCGGCTGGCCAGGAAATCAAATGGAAGAAAGAGACGGCTTGGCCACTGGCTTGGTGCGACAGAATCAAATGGAAGAAAGAGACGGCTGTCTGATTAAAGCAAGAACAATAGATCAAGTCTGAACTGGGCGGCTGGCCAGGAAATCAAATGGAGTAATATAATGAATAAGACAAAAGGAAAAGAAAGGCAAGGGGGGCCAGGCTTCTAGTTCTTTATGATGGCTGGTGGTTGTAACAGGGAGATTAAAGAAAAGCTGGAGAGAGAAGGAAGAAAGAAGAAAAGTTGCTGAAGCAAGCAAAGGGGCAGTGCACGGCAGACAAGATAAAGAACAGACGGCAGAAGGAACAGAGGTGAGGCGCTGCAGCGGCTGGGCAGAGAAGCGGAAGAGGTTCAGAAGAAAGGTTGCGGCTCTGATACCCATGAAAACTGAATCTATTGTTTTCATTGAACAGATTGAACCAATACATGTGTATATATAGGAAAAACCCTAAACCAAAACCCTAAAAACTATTTCCTTAAATATATACAATAAAATAATAAATATAATAAATATATTCTTCACAGTTGCTTCCAGAAATGTAGATCTTTACAGTTCTTATGAAAGGAATGTTATGGTTATTATGGGCAATGGAAGGGCTGTGGCCTTTTGGAATGATATGTGGATAGGAGAAAGCACTTTTATGGATAAGTTCCCAAGGCTATTTGCTTTGAGCAATGCTGAAGAAGGGGCTGTGGTAGATTTTTCAGAAGATGGATTTAGCTTTGAAGAATGACCATTTGGGTTCAGAAGGAAACTTTTAGGTTGGGAAGAAGAGAAGGTGGGGAGGCTTAAAGTAGCTCTAGTGGACACTCCATCTGTAAATACATCAAAAACTCGATATGCTAAATTGGATTGGTGGTGCTACAGGTGAGTTATTTCGTTATATGTATAATATGTATGAGCAGAGTTTAGGCCCTTCTGTTAGGTACTTAATCTGGTGTGGCAATGTTGGAAAAATAATGGGTTTGAGCATAATAAATAGCTAACTTTGAGCTAAAATTAAAGTGGGTCCCACAAATTAATTTTAGTGGGTCCACATGGGAATGTGTTCTCCTCCATGAGGAGATAAAGATAAATATTGGGTTGCTCAAAACCATTAAGGGGTGAATGAGAAATTGCCTCCAAACATCACCACTTGGAATGGTAACTAAGCCTTGAAACTTGTGAGCCTTGAAACTTGTGCAAAAGCTTGTGTCCCACATAGGATGGAAACAAGGCTGTTAAAGAGTATATATACACATACCTTGCTTTGGGGTTTGGGCCCCAAGGGGCACCCCAATTTTGTGGAAGAGGGAGGACCTAAGCAAATGCTTGGACCACCACACACGCGCGCGCGCCGCCGCCGCCGCCCCGCCCCGCACCGAACCGGGCCGGGCCGGGGCTCGGGTTCGGGTTCTGGGCCTGGGCCTGGGCTTGGGCTTGGGCTTGGGCTTGTTGTGTATATATATCTTTTTGGAGAAAATTTATTTAAAATTTTCAAACCAGAAAACGCAGTCGTTTTAAATTTGCGTTTAAGTTACCATTCGGATTCCGAAACGCTGTCGTTTTACGTCAAGCGTAAGGTTTACCGTTGGGAGTCCAAAAACGCAGTCGTTTTGTGACATGCGTACGGTTACCGTTGGGAGTCCTAAACGCCGTCGTTTGCGATGGTGTTGGTTTGACTGAACAGTCATCTTCCCTGTGTCTTGTTCATGGCGAACAGACACAACTGAACCTTCATGACTGTACCAACAGTCATGAAGAAGCCTATAAATACCAGACCCTCCATTGCATATCATCCCATCCGATTTATTGCATTCTCTCTCTCTCTGCATAGTCTGTATAAGTCTAGTTCGAGTGCTGCCATTGTTGTGTTCGTAGGGTTCTAAAGATAGAAGTGCTGCTTCTTTAGAATCGAAATCCGTTCTATCTTGGGAGACGATTGCTCATCACCTTGAGCACCGAGAGGGAGCAAATTCGTCTTAAGGAAATTGT